>OMPJ01042373.1:0-16780 GCA_900312935.1 Carapus acus
CGCTGACGGACGCCGAGCGCGAGCTGATCCAGCGCACGTGGGCGCACGTGTTCGAGAGCTGCGAGGACGTGGGGGTGTCCGTGCTCATCAGGTGAGTTCACGGACGCTCGGACATTAACTTTGGCCCCTTTGTTTTTGCTGCGTTCATGGCCGCCGGCGCAGGTGCCCGCAGGTAGGACATTTGCGAGGGAGTTGCGCATGTTAAACCCCCAGTTTGTGTGTTTATTACATTTTTGTGCGGCCGTTTTGCTGTGCATGAATGTCGCGTGTTGCGGAAAGTTGTGTTTATGTGAAGTGTACTTATCTTGCAGGGAAGACCAAGTAAATTGAATACAAGCGTTGCGGTTATCTTTACGTTAACGGTGAGTTTTACCTCGCCAATGTGGCTAATGGGGGCCCTCTGTGGGTTCGTCGTATGGAATTTGAATGTTTAAATGTTGAGGAGCTCTGCCCGGTCCATCTTGGAAAGTCCCTTGAGATAAGTTCTCCTGTTATTTGGTGCTATACAAATAAGATTGAATAGAATTGAATTAAATCTTGAGGCGTTTTCAATTTTAAGTGGTTTTAATTGAGGTCTTGAGTCGTACAGGTACCTTAAAAGTAAAAAGAAACAATGTCTCTGCGTTTGAAGAGATTTATTTACAATGTAAATGCGTTTATCTTATTGAGTTTGAATGTTTTAATGTTGGGGAGCACCACCTACTCCATATAGGAAAGCGCCTTGAAATAACCTCTCGCTGCGATGAGTTTAATCATAATTGGGGTTCCTGCTGAAATAGCATAGCATGTCAAATGCTGACTTAGTTAGCAGGTTGTTCATGCAGACCGCAGCACCGAAGCTCCCCGTGGGAGCAGCTGAGGGGGCTCCTGCAGCCCCAAGAGTGTGTGTGTGTGTTTTGGCTATTTTTCACCCTCTTCTTGTCCAACTTATAAATCCCTAAGTCCCTCTCAAATGTGTCCCTCTCAAATGTGCACACACGTGTGTAATCACACGCATACACGTATGCACACACTGTGCTCACTCTCTCTCTCTCTCTCTCTCTCTCTCTCTCGCTCTCTCCTTCACCCTCTAATAACTGAACCATGACAGGCAGAGTGAGGCGACATTGCTCTCCTCTGTGGTTAAGATGCTGGAGAAATGTCGGATTATTTCAGCATCTGCTCGCCTCCCATGTTTTCACATCACATGGAGATGAAAAAAAAACAAACACAAACGATTGTGTGTCAGTGGCTGAGTGGTTAAAGACTGAAATTCTGCTGGTGTGATGGTGATTGATGGTGCATACTGTTTTTTTTGCACGCATAAAAGAGGGAATGTGGGCTTCTTCGCGCAGTATGTGAGTGTGCGTGCGTGCGCGCGTGTGTGTGTGCAGGTATAAGATTGTTAAAATGGACACCGATGCTTTCGGAGACCGATGTGAGTAGGGGGGTGGAAGAAAAATTCAGTTTGTGGTGACAAGAATTCCCAAAGCAGAGACTGGAAGGGGCAGTGTATGTGCATGTGTGTGTGTGTGTGTGCGTGTGCGCACGCGCTGTGCTCTTATCAGTGTATGACAGCAACAAGCTTTGGCACTTCGTTGCCTCTCCTCCATCATCCCTCCTTCTCTCTCTCTCTACCCCTCTCCGTCTCCCTCTCGCTCTCTCGCTCTCTCTCTTTCTCTCTCATTCTCCCACTCTCCCCTCTCTCTCTCCCTCTCCCTCTCTTTCTCACTCTTGCTCTCTCCCCTTTCCTCTCTCCTGCTCCCCTCTCTACCTCTTTCTCTCTCTCCCTTGCTCTCTCTTTCTCTACCATCCTATCCCCCTCTCTCGCTCCACCTCCCCTCTCTCCCTCTCTCTCCCTCCCTCTCTTCCCCTCTCCTCTCTCTCTCCCTCCTCCTTTGCCACAATTTCTCCCCCCGTGATGGGAAGATGAAATCTTCATTAGGCTGTCATCCACTTAAAATGTCCCCATTTGTTTTGTTGTTTATGGAAATTGAACACTTCTGCAGGTCTTTTAAAGTCAAATTGCCGCACTTGACAGAGACAAAACACTAAATATGAATAAAGAACAAAGACATTTTCTGTCAAGCTCTGCCTGTGAAAAGATTGCAGATGTTCTTATTTTACAAATATTTAACAGAGATATGAGAGGATGAGCGTAAGGGTCAGGGCAGTGGTTAGGGTTAGGGTGAGGGACCTTTGTGTTGGGACTGAAGTGCTCCACAGGAGCCAGTGTCCTTACCCAGGCATGTCCCCCCAGTTGCGTGGCGCCCCCTGGTGCCAGTGCGTCAGTAGGCCCTCCTGTCAGACCTGCGCAGGTCCTCCGGTCTCTGCCTGGTCGGTCGAGTTCCTCCCGTTTGTGTGTTTGCGTGACCGCCTCCTCCTCCCTCCTCCTTCTTCCCTCCCCCGCTCGACCGCCCCGCTGGAGGACAAGTTGACAAACAGCTCGGCTCCATCTCGCCGGTGCGTATAAATTCAATTGCACCGACGGATGAGAGCGGCCCCCCGGGGGGGGGACGCCGGCCAAGCAGCACATATGGCCGCCGAAAGCTGGAGAGACTTTAATTCTAATGCGATTGAGACAGATCGGCCGTGCCGCCCCCTGCAGGAGGGAGACGAGCAAACACTCGCAAAGATTTTAACGCAGCAGTGTGACCACAGTTTGGTTGTTTGTTTATGATGGTATGTATTCGGCTAGCGTGGTGACTATGCAGTGAGGTGGCTGATGGTTTCTCCAGGTCTTCCAAAGAAAAATCTTCTTCAATCTGCTGGTCCTGCCCCCTGGTGGCTGAGTTGCACCCTGGATTCAACTCGAAGTGGTTCTTGTCCGTTTTGTCCAAGTATAGTAGCATTTCAGCAAAGCATTCTGTGGGAGTTTGGTCAGGTGATGGCATTTGCTCATTTTTACATATATCCTCAAAGCATCTAGATTCTAGATGCTGCCTGTTAAGTTGAGATTTTAAAATACAATTCTTAGATTTTGAGATTTTTCCAAAAAATTCCTCATATTTCTGAAATTTCCAGGAATGCGATCAGACCTGAATGTGTGAATTTTTTTAATTTTTTAATTTATTTATTAATCCTGCAGTATTTATCCCTTCTGCTCACCCATACTTTGCTCCAGAGGCTGTCCAGCATGCGAAGAGTGGATTTGAAGGCTTTATTTTTAGCCAGACACGAGGCAGGTTCACATACTTTTACTTTGAAGCATCAACAGAAAAGATCGTAAAGATGATTTTTTTTCTCCTGTGAGCTCTCAATTGCCAACCCACAAATTGTGGTAAGAATTTATACACGTTGTCATACTCTCTGAAATTGTCACGACTGCAAAATATTTGGATTGTGAACATGCAACTGAAAATGCAATTACTCACTGTCAACTACAAGAAGTGAAAGATTAATCACCACTTTAAAAGATTAATTGTCTGACAGCGCTACTTCTGACACTTTGAAGATTTTAGCATGGTTTTTGTCATTGTGTGGCGACGGAAATGCCATTGTCTTTGTGTTAGTTTTTCTTTTTTAGATTGGATTAATTGAGTCCTTGTTGTATCTCCTGAGAGGACAGTGGCCTTGTTCTCCTGACAATCTGATTTTCAATTTGCGTCCCACAAACGAGGTTTTGCCGTCATATCTTTGTGGAGCGTTGAGTGAATTCCCTCGGGCGACGGGCAGAATGTTTCCCTCTTTCACCGCCTGTTTGTTGTTTTGCCGAATCGCTTACAGTGAATATTTTGCTGCGCAAAACAAATCATGTTGGAAAAGGTCACGGCACGACACGTGAAGGCTCATTAGGCACCAAATGTGGTGGCTCTGTCTGAGGCTGTCCCGTCTTTCTCTCTCTCTCTCTCTCTCCCTCTCTCTCTCTCTCTCCTTCCCTCTCTCTCTCTCTTTAGCGGGCATGAGCCAGTGAGCAAACAGGCACACGATGGTTGAAAATGCAAATAAAAAGCTATAGACGTGGTGAATTAATCAGAACTCTGCGCCCCAGAAAATACATGAAGTGTTATGTAAGCACAGAACCGGAGGAGTGGAGGCTGTGTGGCACTTGTGTGTGCTGTTGTTGTCAATTTGAATAATCAGGCCTGCACACTTTGATCCACGGAGACGTTTGAGACTCACAGGATTAAAGAAAATATACATGCAGATTGTCTGGAGTATAAGTCGCACCAGAGTATAGGTCGCACAAGCCCTAACATGCATAATAATGAAAAAAAGTACATATTTAAGTTGCACAGACAAGTCGCATTGTAGTGGCTCTTAAATTACCGTGATGTTGAAATTTTAGTGGCACAGGAATACTGGTACTTATGCCTAGCATGCTGTGTCAGTGTGACAGTAACAAACGTGGGATTATATATTTCAATAACTACACATTTACGAATATAAGTCGCACTCATGGCCAAACTATGAAAACAAGTGGAACTTATACTCTGGAAAATAGGGTATTGGTGTAATGTCTCCATTGTGTCTCCATTGTGTGGTTTTCGGGGGTAGGAGGGCACCCCCGTCCTTCACACTGCTCGTTCTGCCCCCTGCTGTTTGCACCGCAAGCCTCCAACTTGTAAATACAAAGGGAACGTTTTGCCTGAACCGTTCAGAACGCAAATAGGTTCGTTATTCTCCCCAACGGAGGGAAATTAGAAGGTGTCCACGCCACCACAGCTTGGCCGGAGTAGCTATTCCAGAGACGAAACTCGTCTCACCATCCGGTCTTGCAGCTCAAGTCTGAGATATCGCTAATGCATTTAGCGTCACACGCTCAGTATTTATCCAGCACGCAAGCCAGTAAAACCTCCAAACAGATGGACACAAAAGGACTGAAAACAGGAGCGGCTCGGCTCCCAGAATCATACCTACGCCCACCATACGTGTGTGCCTGATGTGTGGAGGGCTAACATTTAGTCTGGCACGTTCGGACCAACGTGGTACAGAGCGGAGGCGCTGCAGAGTCGAATAAATCTACTCACGACGAGGCAAAGAGTGTGTGTGCAGGGTGACAGCTGGGACAATCGCGCCCGGAGCAGCACAGGCTAGGTGGAGCCTGAGCTAGCTCGGCAGGGCCCGAGCTAGCTCGGCAGGCCGCCTGGTTCGGGGTTGGATGGACATGGCTCGGCGAGACGCCGAGGGACAAACTCCAGCAGGGATATAAGCGGAGTAGCAAGTACGGTCATCTTTTGGAGCACAGACGACTCGGGAAGTGGGTCGCAGTGACCGAGTGTGTTTGTTTATGTCCATCTGCCGTCTGTCGGTGTGGGCGTGTGGCGATATGGCTGTCGCCGGTATTCTAAGGGTCCTTGTTCTGTGTGATGGCCTCAAATTACTTTGATATGATGGCCGGGAGAGAAGAGAAGTTAATACACATACAATACTCCACCGTTTTAGCTTGTCAGCTTGGTTTATTGCTTCTCATTAATTCAGCTAATCGGGATGGGGCCTGCCACAGAAATCCAACTGGGTCGAGACGCCACAGCTCCAAAGAAAGTCTCTTAGACTTTTTTTTTGTTTCTTTTAATGAATATTTCCTTGATGGTCCCCTGTCGACAATTTTTACAAACTCTAGTTTACAGGGACTGGTGATGGGACTAACCGAGGACTAACCCTAACCCTAACCCCCGGGGTTATTAGTTCCAAGTGGTCATAGGTAGTGCGAGCTGTTATAGATAATATGTATCCGTGTTAGCGCCAACTAGCACTAATGTCCCCAGACACAACTCATTACTCTGATTTACACTTGTTTCTACAACAAAAATATGGACCCAGACACGGCGCGTATCTCAAAAAAGTGCTATGTTCAGTTGCTTGTATGTCAAGGCACTAGTGTGCTCCTTTTTATGTTAAGTGCAGAGATGTTGTTTGATGCTAACCACCCTCTGCTAGACCCCACCGAGCCCACAAAAGTGAGTGTGACAGGACCAGCCTGCCCCTCCCGGCCTCTCTCCCTCTATCTCCCGCGGCGCCTGGAGAACGGGATTTACCACGCGCGGCTAAAATAAGTCGGCGTAAACACTGGCGAGACTTCAAACATGACTCAGTCGTATTTGTGGTGTTTTGCTGCGCCGTAACCAGTCGTGCTCAGAGCTTTGGAATTGTCTGGGTGAAATCTTGCAGAAAGAGAAACTGTTTCCGCGGCGGCTCGATAGCATGATGTCGGTCTCAGCTGCTCTCTGTGAGAGTTGCTAGTCCGAATTCCACTCAGGGAAATGAAATAAAACAAGTACACAAGAGAAACATTCTTTTGCCCGTTGACTCCTGCTGGTCCTCTGACCAAAGTCTCGTAGTTTCGACTGGTCTCGCCTCACATTAAAATGGATTTAGACTCAATATGACTGCGAACATCAGGAAATTAATCTTAATTTTGTTTTTTAATGAGCAGCTCCTGAGAGTAACAGGCTGCTCCATCTAATGAATCCAAAGCGAGGCACTCGGCGCTCTTTCAGCGCCTCCACTCTTCTTCGCACCTGCAGGCAATTACACTCAGCGCGACACGGGCCGAGCTGAGCTGAGCCGAGCTGAACTCTGGCGGCTCCCTCGGTCTCGCCGCCCTCATCCTGCCAGGCGAAGGTGCGTTCCCCTCCCCTCGGGCGTGAAAAGGTGCGGCGTCGGCTGAACATCTGCGCCGAGTAAGAAAAACAATCACCAGAGATGAATAAGCACTCCCGTGGCGGTGGTGCGTTCAAAGACCCCCCCGGCGGGGTTTGGGCCGCAGACTGGCTGAGTGACTGACTGGGGGTCAGATTTTGTTAATAAGTGTCAGGGACTGTGAAACGTTGCCACTCCACAGCCTCCAGCTGTTTGGGCCCTTGTGTCCATGGAGTGTTGAGCGCCAGTGCACACACTTAACGGTGATGAGGCGTTTTGGGTCCCACTGGCCAGACTGGAGCTTTAGTGGGAATTGTTCCGCTTTGGTTCATTGGATGCTACAGGGATTCCTTTACTAGAGGAATAGCTGCTAGAGGAAAAGCCAAGAGGGAATCAAGGAAGTATTGATATGTGTTATGAGTATGTAAAAAAAAACCTATTTAAGAATATATCAATTATTCATTATATTAGATGGTGTATACTCTTTTCACAATATAATGATATCAACACTTATCTACTTATTATCAGTAGAAATCCTTAGCAGTTGTTAGCCAACTGCGTCAAGAGCAGGAGTGAGGAAATTATGTTTTTCAAAATAAAAAGCCCAGAAATAGTAAAATTCTAACTGAGCTATTGTCCCTCTCTGAGGCCCTCTGTGTAATGATCTCTAGCCTTGTATTGGTCCACAGCCTGCTGGTTAGGAACCTTTATTTCTATAATTTCCGCTGTGTTGTGAACCCCAATACCGGTCTTTGTAATGCCAACATGGCCATCTGCGCGCTGTAATTGGACAGCGGCTCAATCAGCATCAAACTTGGTGGCACATTTTCCGGAAGCCCTCATTCAATGCTCATTGATGCTCATTTAAAAAGGGTGTGTTTCTTTCTTTCTTTCTGTCTTTCTTCATTTCTCTCTATCTTTCAAGTGACTGACCCATTGGAAGAAAAAGGACCCCATTCATTGCACGGAATGTGTGTGTGTACAGCAAACACGAGTGCGCACGGTAAAGTCGTTATCATCCTTGACCTCTGACCCCTGACCTTGTTTTGATTATCGATCCTTGTGGGAAATTGCTATTTGTTTCCTTCGCCCCTCAGCGTCTTGCTCAAGGGCACTCTGCCCCCCACTGAGGAGGGGGGGAAGTCGGAGGGAGAGGGGGAGGCTGAAGCCACTTCGGCAGCGTCTGAGTTCCTCCCCGTTCTCCCTCCAAAGCCGAGCTGCCCCGTTTATTGACTCTGAACAATTATTGACAACAGCCAGTCGGGCTCAGCGTCTGTTTCGTCGCTCCGCCTAAATGGGCACAATCAATGAGTGTGACTCTCCTCCTGTAGTCTGAGCGCTGTCATTAAAGCGTTGCCATGGCAATCCATCAATCAGGCACCTGGCGGGTTTAGAAATCCTTTTTTTTTTTTTTTTCGTGGATAAACGGAGCGGCAGATGTTTGAAGAGCTGAATTATGTGCATTCAGTTATGGTAAAGGCCTCCCAGCGCCCCATTGTGCCGGCATGTCGGCCTTCATCCTCCTCATCCTCCCGCGCCGCACGCAGGGAAGCGTCTCTGCGCCGCGTCCCGCTTACAAAACGACAATACGCCTTCGGCGCCGCTGCAGATGATGGAGACGGGCGCCACGCGGGCAAGCAGGCGATCTGGAGGAGGTCTGACGGGAACAGGATGGCGGGACGCCCGCCGTCTGCCACCTACGCCGGGCGCCATTACCGCCGGCCAGCAGGTGCGGCGCAGGGAGGGAAGGGAAGGGCGAGCGGAGAGAGAGAGAGAGAGAGAGAGAGAGAGGGGACAGCCAGAGGACGGACAGAGAAAGAGAGAAAGAACAGCTCGTGCTACAACCCCTGATCACCGTCATTCACTCTGCAGCTGCTCTTCATCCTTCATCATCCTCACAGTCTTGGGTTGATAATTTTTGTCGACATGCAGCAGGTCGATATCAGCTGACTGGTGACGGGTGGTTGTTGTTTTCAAAACGGGACTCACTCAATTAACGTAAATTCCGGACTATAGAGCCCTCTGGTATATAAGTCGCACCGTCTACATTCAATTCAATTCAATTTTATTTGTATAGCGCCAAATCATCTCAAGGGGCTTTCCAAGATGGAGTAGGTAGAGCTCCTCAACATTTATGAATTCAAACTCTGTAGGATAAACACACAGAGACCCGTCTTTTGAAAAGAAAATAAACTTTGTGCATACATAAGTCGCACCTGAATATAAGCCGCAGGTTTTCATGTTGTATCATGAAATATTTACACAGAAACACAGCATGCAGAAGATTTTTCTTAAAATTTGAAGTGTGTGTGAGCACAGACGCTTCTCTCCTCAGGTTCTTCGTGAACTTCCCGTCGGCCAAGCAGTACTTCAGCCAGTTCCAGGACATGGAGGACCCGGAGGAGATGGAGCGGAGCAGCCAGCTGAGGCATCACGCCCGGCGGGTGATGACCGCCATCAACACGGTGGTGGAGAACCTTCACGACCCGGAGAAGGTCTCCTCGGTGCTGGCCCTGGTGGGGAAGGCTCATGCCATCAAACACAAGGTGGAACCCATGTACTTCAAGGTCAGTTCCTCCCACGCCTGTAGAGATCCTTCACGCTAACCCTTACCCCAACCCTAACATGCTAGACAAACTAGATGAATATCGTGAGAAATGATCTCAAATGATCGCAAACCTCCCCTGTCCTGCCCACGCCCAAACATTCTCCTCTAAGAGGACGAGTAGGACACTGTCCCCTGTCTGGGACAGAAGAAAAACACAGATTTTTCTTCAAATGCAGCTAAAGTGCCGCCAACCTCTGTCCACATGCAACCACACACACACACGCACACACACACACTTTTTGTGCTGTGCACGTATGTCCCTGGGCAGATAAATGTTTGATCACTGAGGAGGGGCAGAGGGGGGGAAAGAGCGAGGGATGAATTGAAAGAGGAGACGTGCAGGAGCAAAGCAATCCTACGTCTGCTTCTCCTGTTTGCCTCCATCATCCCGCCAGCGATGGAGTTTGAAAGAATCCGTTCAATGTCGCCCTGTCTTCCTCACACTGTCTTGTCTTCCTCTCCAATGTAAGTCTCTATGTTTGTCGGCCTCCTGCTTTGACGTTCGACGCCCCCTTTGCCGTCCCGCCCTTATCCCGTTTCATCCTCCCTGTCCTTCCCTCCTCTCAGATCCTGAGCGGCGTCATGCTGGAGGTCTTGGCCGAGGACTTCCCGGAGTTCTTCACGGCCGAGGTGCAGATGGTGTGGGTCAAACTCATGGGCGCCGTGTACTGGCACGTGACCGGGGCCTACACGGAGGTGGGCTGGCTGCAGGTCTCCAGCTCGGCCGTGTGACCCCCCTGACCGGACCAGGAGGAGGATGAGGACGAGGGAGCGGCGGAGACGTTTCCAGGGGACTCGATGTGATGAAAAAAAGACGTGTGTGTGTGTGTGTCTGTATGTGTGCTACCATGTCAGTTTTGTGAAAGTGGTGAGGGTTAAGAGGGGAGGTGCTTGGAGTGTGCCATCTACTGGAGAGCTTGGGTATTGCATGGCAGAAATGTATGTGGCGTTTGAGACCGTTGGCCATTTTTTGATGGGCCGGATTGACTGGCGTAATGGGCCGCTTGCGGCCCACGGGCAGCGGTGTGCCCAGTGCGGGTCTCGAGGCCAATCTCTTAAATGCAAGGACACGTTCATTTGCTTTGTTTTTATGTTCTGTAGCATCTTTGGCGTGTTTCCTGGTGGTGTTCCTACTCAGCGCTGTCCATAAATCACTCCGACTTTTTTCATTTCCGTCCCCCAAACAGGAAGTCGGCCCCGGCTCACTTCCTGGCCGCCCCAGCCCTCGCCGTCAAAGTGAGAAACGTGGAAACATATTTCAACATTTGTCATCTCTCATGTAGCCGCGTCCTCTCCTGTAAACGTCTCGATCACGCTGAGTGAAAACAGCGCGTTGCCGACACGATGTAAGATAAGGTGGAGGCGAGAGGCGGAGCCTGCGAGGGATAGGCTTCAGGAACGTTTGCCTGACTTACGCCTGGTTGAGGCTACATGTGTGATGATGTTATACCGAGGAAAGAGACAATATCCAAATGATGTCTGTTTTGATTTTGTGGCGTGTTGACAGACTGTCCGTTCTGTCCGTAGTTGTCAGTCGTGGTCGTTTAGTAAACAAAAACCGTACTGTACATAAGATAATATGACAGATGATGACTTTAATTTTTGATATGAACAGGAGAGGTTGTGGTGGCCTAGCGATATGAGCTACGATGTGGGTGTTAGCGTGTTGTTAGCGCCCAGCTAAGGGACCATTGAGCTGCTGACTGTTAATAGATTCTCTCTGTGTCCTGATATTTACCGTGTCCTACCACTAGGGGACCCCGACTCCTCCCCTCTCCCTCTTCCTCTCTCCTTCACCGTCACCCTCTCCACCAATATTTCCCCTCCCAGTCATCCTCTCTCTCCTCCTACTCCCTCTCTCTCCCTCACCCCTCTTATCTCGCCCTCCCTCACTCCATCCCTCCTTCCCTCCCCACGCTCTGCCTGCTCTTATCGTCCTGTTTACCTCGGCTGTATTGTTGTTTGTATCGGTGGGGTGTGTGTGCGCGTGCTCCTCTGCCATTGTTTACCTCTCACACACTCGCTGAGGAGCAGTTGTCCCACCTAACACTGCTCCTGCACCACCGCCCAGCCACCAAACAAGCATACACACACACACACATACACACACTCGTTTGGTGAAAGAGAGATGGAAAACATCAGCAGGTGGGCAGAATCAACAGCCCCACGCCGACACACAGAACAAGCTGGAACCTCCCCGATGTTAATATTTACAGTCCGGCTGTCAGTGTGTTTACCTCAGCAGAGCCCCGTCACACTGCCACGCCGCTCTAAAAGCTCCATTAAGGCCTCAGGAAGCTCACGCCGGAGGTCCGTGGAAGGCATCTCGGCTTTAGAGTTCCTCTGTTATGAGTGTGTGTGTGTGTGTGTGTGTGTGTTCCTTCGAATCTCCAACACATTGCAGAGGAGGAATCGTTCCAAGAAACGACACACACCTCCAACGTGACCGAGGCCCTAAACGTAACTTATCTAGATTTCTGGGCCCAATGTGGTGCCCCAGTATGCACTTACCCGCAGCACCACCATGCCCACTGGGTGAAAACAGGCATTTGACGGTGCTGTCTCACAGTCAGGTTTGATATAAGTATGTTGAGGGTCATAGACCAACCACAGCAAGGCTGGCAAGTCCGATAAAATCACCCAAGTCCCTCCAAAATCTGATTTGCGATTGACCCCTTCTGAGATATTTGTGTTCTTACCCTCATCTCTCCGTCCGTCGTTAGATTGAAGTGTGGAGACACCGCTCCCTCCCATGCCGTCCCCAAAGGAGAATCTCCTGCTCGTCACTTCCGAGAAATATCCCGGTAAATCGGTTTAGGACGGACATTAGGTTCAATCTTTGCTTTGCATCTGCCCCAGTGATGTCCAGTATTTCCCATCTGGTCCCCCTTGGCTTTGGCATCTGGCATTAATGAGGAAGTAATGAGGCTCCTCTCCACGTCATTTGGTCATTCATCTACTGTAACGTCGCCGTGCTTCTGTTCCGGCCGCATCGGCCAGAACAGAAATCAGGAGAACCGTCGGAACCAGTGCGGCAGGCGAGGCCTCACCCTGTTAGGACTCTCATGGCGTCGCCTCACCCTGACCGGCGACTGACCCCAAGGTCACCAACCCCTTTATTTTGAGGTTCTACCTCCTTCAAGGCCTGGCTGTCCTTAGGCCCCCTCTGACTAGGATTCCTCAAGGGGTCTACGCGGGGTTTTTTTTAGATTTTTCTTGTTCGTGATTTGCTTACCGACACTTTTCCTCTCGATGTGGATATTCTTGCTAATTGGTAGAGCATTACCCCAAAACCTTCCCACAGTAATTTTTGAAATGATGGGCAGGTTGATTGCCTCATCAAAGGTAGAAAGCAAAGCCGGCGGTAACGAGTCGGCCGCTGACCTGGTTTGACGTCTGTTAAGACACAGACGTCAAACAAACCCGCTAATAAACTATTTCCACTCGCGGCGGAGGCCGTAAAGCCACCCTGGGCGCTGAGCGATCTGTCTGAAGATCTTTGCGCAGATCTACGCCGGCCTGATCCCTCGCTACGCCTGTGACGCCATTGGAACGCCGACAGCTTTGATGTCTGAGGCCTCCGGTGTTCTGTGGCTAGCAAGAAAGTGGGGGGTGTTATTGTTAGGCAGAGTAACTGTTGATTCACTGTTTGTGTCTGTATTGGTGCATTTGTGGTGTGTGTGTGATCCACCACACACACTGTGACACACACACACATGGACACACATACGGTGTGAGACAAATCCAGCAATGTCCTGTTTTCACAATTTTATTGAAATCCCTAGTCCGTCCTCAGACTAGAGCACAGAAAACAACGACAAACAACACAACCACAACACCAACTGTAACGTGACAAAAACTGTTCTTTAACGTAGGGGGCGCTATTTGTAAATGCTGTAGGGAAGTTTGTTTGTGAGTGTCTTTGCTTTTTTTTGCACTAGAACAGGATTTAGCACTTGGAAATTGTGGGGATGTTGAACGTTCAAATGTTGTACGATTGCGATACATGTTTTGAAATTAGCACCTATCGCCCACGCCACCTGGTGGTTATGAAGGACCTTGTTGCCACTCTCTGACAAAGCCCCGCCCCCCACGGCTGTGATTGGCCAGCTAGCGTTGTCGTAAATTAGCATATGTAGCATTAATGTAACGTAAATTAGTGGCAAAAATCTGATGTAGACGTGTAAAATGTTGAATTCTTACATAATTGTGGACAAGCTGCTAGATAAAGGGGTGGTTTTACAAAACTTGACAGCGCCCCCTTGTGGCAGACCTCTCTGAAGTTTGCGGTTGGGCGCCGGCTCACTCACACGTGTGCGGTGACGTGTCTCGGTGGCTCGGCGGAGGCGTGGACGAGTTTATATTTTCGTGCTGGGAGTGCGGTGGCTGTGTTGTGTTGCAGCATGTTCCAACTGGCCTGTACCTGCGCGCACAAACTCATCATCCTCAATAAAAACCTCATTTACTCCCCTCCTGCTCCTGCACTGTTTTTGTTGTCGGACAATAATTTGTGTGTTTGCTGTGGTCTACATCGAAAACATGATTTTTTTTGTGGTGGTCAAACTTTCGCATCGGCAAACCAAAGGGGAATTGGCTTGGAACGAGGTAAGGAGCAGAGCAACCAGAGGACCACAGTTCCCGCTGTTTTTGTTTCGGACCGAATGGATTTTAGCTCCCTAAAAATCCAGAGGACCACAGCCGTGCGGCCTGGTCTGCAGCTGTGGTGGAGACTGGTGAGGACAAGGACGTGTCCCTTAAGTCAAAGTGCCTAATCATATAAGAGTGCGGTACGTTTTCATTCCCGTTTTCCGATTCGAGGAACATTAGGGAACTTTTGCAGACATATTCCTGCAGCACACATAGAGAGCCAACAGGCTGCCACTCCACCTGTTTGGTTCTTTTAAGTGTGTGTGTGCGTGTGCGCGCGTGTGTGTGTGTTTGTGTGTTGCTTGAGGAGGACTGTCCTCAGGTATGACCCACTTCTGAGGGGACATCCTGCTTGCCCTCATCTCCCACAGCTGATTGGACAGCCCTCAGGACTGCAAGGGACAAATTTGACTGGTCCAGTTGACATCCAGGACACACACTCACACACACACACACACACACACGAGGCACCGGAGGGTCTGATGGAGACATACTGGTGATGAAGATGATACATAAGCAAATACGAGGTGCGACAGGAAGTGTGTGTGTGTGTTTTGGTGTGTGTGTGTGTGTGTGTGTGCCTCAACAATCGCAGAAATCATATCTACTATAGGTTCCAAGTGTCCTGAAGCCGATTTCGAGTCAAGTTTCAAGTCGCGGCATCCAGAGGTCACGTGACCTTGGTTTGAACATGACTGCCGTCTACACCCCCAACTGACAACCTAGAGGCACCATGACATCGCTCAGCAGAAAATCACCACGGCAACAAGGGTGAGGAGAATCCGTCCTGACTGAGACAAGGCCAGGGATGCCGGTTTGTTACTATGGAAACACATCCTCCCTGCCATCTTCAGCTCAGCTCCTGGCAGAGGACACACACACACACACGCACACACACACACCTGGACAGGTGAACAGACAGCTAACAAATCCACCACACGCACACACACACACACCTGCTCCACTGGCTGTGTATGCCACCTGCTCAGTGTGGTTTGATTTTTGGCTTTGGAACTTTCTGGCCATTTCTTCTTGGATATTTCTGTGCATCTCTCTGTCTTTTATGGAAAATTTGTGTAATTTCTGGAGATTTTCTGTAATTTTCCAAAATTTGCTGCATCAGTGTCGCTCTGTGTTAGTGGGCGGAGCTCAGAAGTATGTGAGCCTTTGAGACATATGTGGCCTTGCACAACCATAGATGAATCTGTGTGCATCCGAGTGTGTGAGTGTGTGTGCACACGTGTGTGTGTGTGTGTGTTTGTGTGTGTGGGTGTGTGAGAACCCTGTTGGGCACGATTCACTCAAAATGCAAATGTTTCCTTCATAAATCCCGTCAGAGTTCCTGAGCTGAGTCGGGTCACGACGCTGCAGCAACGGCACTTAAATCTCCTGATTTCACCGCCCAGCTCCTCGCCCCTCTCTCTCCTTCTCTCCCTCCTTCTGTCCCTCCCTCCCTTCCTCCATCCCTCAGCGGCCCGTCCGCCTCCCTCGCCTCCTCGTCTCCCTCCCTCGCCTCCCTCGCCTGGTCTCCAATTAGGCGGTGTGAGAGCGTCGCAAAGCTGCAGATGAGATGCGCGGCCACATCGCCGCGACTTGACATTCCTGACAGGCTCCCGTTCAAAGCTCAATCCGTCGCCGGCGTTCCGACAGGCCCGGACACCGACACGGACACGGATACGGCCGCCATTGCCAGGAATGTCATCACTGGCCTGACAGAACCCACGGCCCTGAGTTCTGTCTGCCAGGCGGAGAGCTGCAGCCTAATTAGACGGAGGTCGGCGGGACTGCTGATTTGATTTCTCTCTCTCTAACCCTCTCTCCCTCTCAGTGTGTGTGTGTGTGTGTGTGTGTGTGTGTGTGCGCGTGGCCTGTGTTGGAGCCGTCCTCATTATGTTGCCAGGTTGTTGCGGCGTCCTCATAATGGCCGTGTGTTAGCATCCAAGGGAGACATGGCGCTCACCTGGACTCAGAGATCATCCATCATAAAACACACACACACGCACACATGTGCGCGCACACACACACACACACACACACACACACAAACACACACACAGCCACATCTGAAGCCTGCTGGAGGAGATCTTAGTGCACTTTTTCCACATGATTCATCTGAGGAGCTTCCCGCCTCACACACTCCTGCTAATCATCATCGTCAGCGCCGCTAATCAGGCAACAAGCGTGTGTGCAGGTGTGTGTGTGTGTGTATGTGTGTGTGTGGTCACATGGTTTGCGGGTCTGGAATTTCAGTTTTCCTTCCGTCACTCTTTCCGTCTTTTTTCATGTCCTCAATTAGTTTGTTTAGTTTGATTTTTATTAGTTAATTAGCTACACAGGAAAATTAATAGGCTGGGATTTGGCATTTTTCTTTTTTTTTAATCCTGAATATGGGAAAAAAAATGAAATAATAATCATTGATATAAAGCAGAGATGGAATTGAGTCTGAATCAATCAAGTTTACTTTTGATATTCCTCACTGGATCAATGTCAACAGCTTAATAACCAACTAACAAGTCATGAAAGAAAGACAGAGAGAAAGTAAGAACACAAATAATAGTTAAGAAAGGTAGAAAGAAAGAGACAGACTGACAGATAGATAGATAGATAGATAGATAGATAGATCTTTTTTTTATGTAATCTTTGTAAGGAATCTATGTAGAAGTAGAAAAGAAGAACTAGCTGTTTACAATGCTTTCACTCACTCACAGCCGCTGGAGGGAAATAAGAAACCACGACTGGAAAACAACCTCAGCATGAAAAGGAATAAATGAGAACATCTCAATTCAGCATGTAACTAATGACACCTAGCGAGAGAGGAAGAAAGAAAAACGAGAGAAAGAAAGAAAGAAAGAAAGAAAGAAAGAAAGAAAGGAAAAGAATGGTGAATGGTGAGTGAATTGTGTTGTTATCCCCTCCCGTTCCCCCCTTTTATTAAAGCTAATTAAAGTTAAAGTCCTTATCGCC
>OMPJ01042379.1:0-18416 GCA_900312935.1 Carapus acus
ATATATATATATATATATATATATATATATATATATATATACTGTATATATACTGTATATATACAGTATATATGAATAAGGAAAACCACCATTGGACAAAGATCATTTAATGGAGCCAGTACCAGTCTGTGGATTGAGATTGCTTTGTTTTGTTTTGTTTTGTTTTTTGTGTTCAGAATCTGCAGTTGAATAAGCCCGAGTCAGGAGAGGCAGCATTCTTGAGCCAGGGTCAGCGAATCATTTCACAGAATGAGCCGAGGCAAAGCCAGAAACAAACCGCTGTCACTTGTTTCAAAGACAATATTCAGTATAAAGTGACCAATGCCAAAAGGAGGCTGTGATGAGACAGCCCGTACTACACTGTGGAATACAAAAGGTCGAGCTTTCCCCCTGTATTATTTTCACCCCAGGCAGGAGAGAAAGAGTCAGGCATTAATAGAGTTCCAGAAGCAAGTAAAGCACGTCAGGTGAGCTCAACAAAGTTGTGAGGGTAGTCAAGGGTTTGCATCAGCCACGTCAACTAATTCATGGGGGATATGGTGCTCCAAATTCACTGGGACTGTCACCGGGGATGCTCCTTGTGTGTTCCTCTGCTGATGTTTCATCATGCAGCGCACCGTGTAATGTCACCAATGCTGCCGTTGAGAAAGATGCAGCATTCTAATAATTGATTTCCCCAGAGCAGGGAGAGCACTCGGCCCCACAATGCGTATGCAAGATGTGACAGACACTCTCACAACAAGTGGCAATCAGCACAGCCTCATTTTAATGACTTGGCTGGTGACGTGTCTGCCTACATGTGAGCATACGAGGCGCCAAACTTGACTAGGATTAGACTTTGTAATTGTTTTGAAAAGGTGTGAGACTTTCCCTTATTTCCATCATAATTAGGGACAAATAACACCTCATTCCCTCCTGAACCAGCCGTCTAAGGGCATCGTACTGAGCCTCCAGGGACCGCAGATGCACAACAGTGAGGAACAAGGGAGTACACCCCCATGAAACTGCGCACAGGCTTAATGAGGCGAGGTGACGAATGGGAGTGTGGTCAGGACATGCAACAAGTAATGCAATACAAATACCGATCAACTGATGCATCTCCAAACAAGCACTCAGCACAACTAGACTCTGTTTGTGTTGTATGTGTGCTTGTCAGCCTAACTGACAGTCACAATGGCAGGTACTTTGAAGTGGCGCTGTGAGCATTCATTCTATTTTGTTGATGACACTTACAGTTTTATCGTCGGGTAACCACGAACTCCAAACTCCGACGCGATTCCTGCAACAAGCGCGCATGCGCAAGGTTACATAATCATGCAGAAGAGAGAAAATCAATATGAGTGTTTTTGATTCTCCTCCCAGGGCTTGTCGGTTTACCAGAGTATGCCGTGGCGTCCATCTTTCCCACACGGACCGGTGAGCCCGAGCTCTTCAGCTCGGCTCCCACTTCCTGCCACACTGGCTCCAGTTTCTTACAGTAACCACACCATGGAGCGTAGAACTGGAGGGGAGGGAGAAAATAAGGGGGGTTTGCAATCACTTTTAATGTGTATGTGCGTGGAATTTTGCGAGATAATCTTGCGTCCATGTGCTGTTGGAGTCAAACCAATTCTGAGACCAGCAATAAACCCAGACTGCATCTAGCATGCATGACTTCTCACTCACACTCACAATGCAAAAACATCACACTCCTGCTGTCAGTCTCCGGAAGAGATTATCCGCACAGTGAGCTGGATGTGTTGTAAAGTGTAGCTGAAAAGACTCTGATCGGCGGGAATGTGCACGTGTATGAGAGTGAGTGAGAGAAAGAGAGAGAAAGAGTTCGAGTCACTGGGGATATGACGAAGTGGCAGTATACTCACATCAACCAGCCAGACATCATTGACTCTGGTTTCTTTGAATCTGTTGAAGAGAGACAAAGGTGACACTGTCACGTCTTTATTCACTTCTTCATAATTCATGTTTACACAATCAGTCTACTGAAATCACCTCTACAATGAAACAAACTGTCAACAACAATTCCATCGTACAACACCTGTATTGCATGAATCATGTCGTTTGTTGCTTAACAGGAAATTGTTATCTCATCACAAACAAGCAACAAACTAATAGGCACAGATGTGCTTTCACAGTCTTGATGCTTTAGCCTGCATGGATCTCCAACATTGAACTTCAAGTATCCCAGTCAACATGACTCTAACGGCAGTTAACAGCATTTCATGGTCGGCATTATCATAACTGCCCCCTTTACATCCGCTGAAATACTGTACGCATGACATTTAGCTTAGTGTAGGAGATCACCAAAACTCGAATGGACACACGGACAAGGGCGCACGCGCACACACACACACACACACACACACACACACACACACACACACAAAAGCACACACATTTCACACTTAGGTAGAAGTTGACGAGTTTTGGTGCGGTTGAGAAACAGGAAGTTACATAGAACAAGTAAGTTTGGATCAATCAGTGTCACTTACGTGCCGTCTAAATCCTCAACAAGGGCGAATACCGCTGAACTCAACAGGCCGGCGACAACTAAAACGACAAAAACGGGAAAAGGTTTGACCAATCCGGCGGTTAACATCATGTGGCTGGCATCTTTACACAGACTATTCCTCATCCTCCCCTCCAACCTGGACCTCATGACTGAAGCATCATCATCAGCTAAGCTAACTCTGCTGCAATTTCACCCACTGTTTCGAGCCCGGGAGCTCTGAGAAGCTTCCCCGGGCTTGCCGTGCGTTTCGGCCGGCGATGTGGAGCCAAACGCGGCGTTGAAACAACAGAGCTGGTACCTGCACGGATGAGTGAAGCCTTGACTTGTGCCATCGCTCCGACTGAATCAGCAAGCAGGAAATCCAGACGCCGACTCGCGCTTTAGTGCGCAGGCGCGACGCATACGCAGCATCCTGCAAGGCTGCGGGCGTCAACAACGCAGAATTTTTATCGAGTTTAAGTGTCACAACTCCCCCGGTAATTTCCAACAAAAGATGGTTGTATTATGCTTCTTTCATTGAATGACATTATTACCACACACCCCACACTGTGACATTTTGTGTTGAAATAACGTTTGTGTGGTTGTGAAAAGTAGAAGACAACACTTACAGAAATTAGCCGCGTACTATCTGTCACATCATTTTACATTTAACAACTGGCAAATCTTGGTGACTGAGGTCAGTCAGCCCACAGAGTTTCTTACCAAGAATGACCACAAGGTGACTCTCTAACATAATGAAGGCGACATTAGGCCGTTGGTGCTCAAGCTTTTCAGTCTACACAGCAGGCGAGGAAGAGAGGAGAAAACACTGACACACCAGGTTGAGCTTTTTTTTTCTTTCCCACTTAGATGTTTTGCGTTTTCACAGCTGCATAACCATCAATATGTGGATGATTATTTTTACAGACTGCATACCAAGTTTTTCCGTTGTTTACTGTTGTTGAATGATGTTAGCTGTGTATAGCATTGTGGGTACACAGGTGCATTTAAAAAGGAAACACTCATTTCACAACAGGCAGTCACTCTCACATCGCACCAAATTTTGAGTTTTGTCTTGTGTTATTGTGTAGAAGTGCTAAGGAAACACTGAGCCATATCAGGACAAAAGAGCAAAAGAATATAACAATAGAATAAAACAATAAAACAATGTTATGTCCAATGACGTTTTTTTTTCTCCTGTTTGTTGTCTCAATGTTTGGATGCCAGGAAAGTGTGGAATAGTTTCACTGCCTGAGAGAGAGCGATAATGTAATTTCTCACGGGTTGAATTGTGGGCATGGCTGTATTACCACATAGACTCGTGCAGGGGGCTGTTGTGCTCAAATCACATGTTCGGAAAGTGTGTAACTTTGAAAACCTTATGTTTTTGTTGTTTTTTTTTGTTTTTTGTTTTTTTTTTTGGGGGGGGGGTATTTATGCCTTCCTCGCAGACTACACACAATACAAGCACTGCTCAATGAACATATGTGCTTACATAAATATTGTATAAGGACTGCAGAGGGCTGTCTTAAAAGGTCGAAGGCACCATTGAGTTAAAATATTGCTTAATAATCTGTAATGTTCCCTTAGAAAATAATAGCAAGAATGTTTTGCTATTGAACAGATTCATTTGATTTGAAAATGTAAAAAAACAAAACTATTACACGCTATTCTTGCAGTGTTGTAGCTTACTGTACACCTTTGAGGAATGTTTATTTAAATCTGGCAAGAAACATAAACGTGGCAACACACTTTCCTGTTATACTTGTGTTTTTCAAGTAGCTTATTTGTGGTTGCATTATTGTTGTATCGTTTGGGACAAAAGGTAATCCCTCACCGTTGTTTGTCTGATTGGCTTGCCAATACTTACGTTTGCCACAGATTTTGTTGCAGTTGCTGTTCTTACTGACTAGACTAAGTGCAAAAAAAAAAATCCAAGTAGCAATGTGAATGAAGTAGCAGTGTTATGTGCTTTTATGTGCATGGCCAAGAAGAACAGCTTTGAGGTCCACAGATGATGCACTGGATAAAACTTACCAAACACTTGCAAGAATTTTAATAAAGATGCTGTAATTCTCCCATAGAGACATTCAGTATAGCACTCTCATTTGTTTTCTTTTGATAAAAGGAGGACTTGTCTACCCATGGCGGGCCCAGCAGCAGACTCCCACATTCACCAAGACCTCTGTCCGCTGTGAGTCAAGCCACACACACCAGAAAGAACTCTGTATGGCCTCAGCTCACCAGAAAACAATGCTCTCTTCTCTTGCATTATCACTGATCAGATGGAAACACAACATGAGTGTCCAAATAACACATTTCATTCTAATCGTCTGAAACGTTATCATTCTTCAAATGAAATTCTACTAAGGAGTATATTAACATTCTGGTTTATTCTCCAGAAAAAAAAACTGAACAGACAGCATAAATGTGTCACTTTCTATTGGAACAAAAGATGTGTGCTCGATATTATTTTATTCTTTAATTTGACAGGCGCATGCACACATAAATGACAATGGCACACATAAATGACAGAAACATAAAAGTTAACCTTTGATACCAAAGAATAATCACAAGTAATTTAATGGTGATGCTATACATAACAAAGAATGAGCTCATGTTAAATATCTCATATAAAAAAATATTGAAATGCTACATTAGGGTAATTTCATGGGAAGTCAATGTATTGTGTTTCCACAACTTGAAACTGTAGCTGTTTCTTCAACTCATAGTTAATACGTTTTGTAAACATTAGTTTAAGGCCTTACACAACCATTTAAACTCGCATTGTTAACACTAGTTACCACTGGATGGTCACAGACCCTCATCTAGACTGCCGGTACACTTATCTAAAAAAAGACGATTGTTTACAAATAAGGAAAGAACACCATCATCTGCACGGGACTGTGCTGATTCAGCTGGAGTATAAAAACATTTCAATCACAATCTAAAGGGGCGGGAAGGTGTGTAAGGCCTTGAAGTCAAATGTGGGCAAGGACCTAGATTTTGAGTCTTCCGGGTGGTTTGATATTTTCATTTGGCCTCTGAGTGCTTCCTAGTTTCACAGTGTGAACCCCCTTATAAATCACAGTAACAACACAACACTCCTTCACACCATTTCCCACAAACGCGGGTCAGAAAGTGCACCGAAAGGCAAAAATTCATTTGCCGTACTCCCTTCAGGAGGAAATAATAAAGACATTATTTTGAAGAGGACGATGTCAGGACTTTCAGCTTCATTACAAATCTCTCCCCTGTTCATAGTGGAGGTCCACCAGAGACGATGTGTGTACAATCGAGTGCTGTAGACATCAAGACTGAACGTAACAATAAGCCCTTCAAATGTACTGCTAAATTTCATGGTAAATTGTGAAAATATGTAACAATGCTGTGGCAGATCATTGCCCTTTAATTCCAGTTCCACCCCACATAGAGTCACAAACACTAGTAAAGAGGTGCTTTTGTGGTCACCAAACCCCATTTGAAGATCTATGCAGGACATTTTCCTCCAACACCATGTGACACAGGGGCGCACAGGCACTCAGGTGACATTACAATTGAGCAAAAAATGCAGCAACGAATAGTGGAGGCACTGGAGTTTAAGTAATATCGACTTTTTTTGGTGATTTAATGTCCAGGCAGACGTTACAACAAGCAGCTGCAGCAGCACTTTTAAGTGCAGCGGGCTCCCCTGTGGGCCAACCAGTGCCTCCATTTACTGCTCCACCATCATCAGTGTTGGCAGCATTAGAGGTTCATTGGAGAGCTTTCAAACTTCGAAGTCCCTTATTCCAAGATATCAGTTTCAAATGGGACCAGGTGGTAGTAGGACAGGTTGGTGACATAAGCTTCTGTCTCTTCGTCACACACCTCCGGTTCCACCGGCAGAAACTCTGTGCCATCCTCATATCTGGAAGACGAATAATAGACATATAAATCAACACAATCACGAGATCGACCTGCAAAATCTGACAATCATTGAAAAATGCTTTTCAATCATCACACCCATTTGATCGTTTGTGATAAAATGTTTCAAACAGCCGTGGAATGTTTTGGTTTGCATGAAATGCATGAAAACACAAGGAATCTGTTTCCCTTTTGCTCCCGACACACACCCATGGAAGGAAGGGGCGCAGACACACTTCCTGTACTGTTTGAGAGGCTGTGTGTCTGTGGGAGGATGTCCTGGGGCTGATTCTGGCTTGAGGAATTTCACACACATCAGCTCTCTTGATAGTCCAAAATAAACAGGCCACTTGCATACCTGTTGTACAAAAAATGTCCATGACAATCTAGCACGATGTAGTTGTGGCGCAGCAGCCTGACGGTGAATCAGAGCCCACCATGAGTCAACAAACCAACAGAGGAAAAGTCAGTGCTATTAATGGGATGAAGCTCAAACCCTCAGAGGAAGTAACACATTACGCTGACCATTTACAGAGTGATTTCAGGACGTGTCCATCAAACCAAGGGCAGTCACACTGGCAATATTTTGTGATTATTATCACAGTGTTAAGTTGATGGAGTGAGGTGTATTTTGCTGTTTCTTCCTGAAGGGAATTCTTGGGCATTGTGCCTCTGCATTTCATGTTGTTCCATGGATCTTTTTACTTTACATATTTTCTTTGCCATCGGTCAGATTTTATAGAAGAATTTGCCCATTCCAAAGATGTAAAGCTGCACAAATGTGCACAAGTTTGTCCTAGCGACTGCAGATGGGAGCACCCAAACCTGTGAAGGTACAAAGGGCCTGGCTCGCACTTACAAGTGTTCTCCAGAGTCGGTGGATGATGGTCTGTCTTTCTCCTCTGGAAGACTTTGGTCAAACACAATGGTCTCCGTGTTGGCCAGACAGAATCCATTTGATCTCATGATCTCTGCAAGAGACGGAGGGAGATCAATAACAGACAACGTTGTCAAAAGCCACAATTCTCTTTGTGTGTTTAGCAACAATCATACAATACCTGAAACCCTGATGGGGCTCTGAAAACATGGCTGGATTCTGTGGACTTTGTCATTCCTCAGCACCTGATCCAGAGGCGAGCGCTCAAAAAAGGTCAACATGACTTCTGACCTGGAATACTGGATGACACAGTTAGTCAGGGGAGAAGTGTCAAAACTGACGTGGCACTGAGTGAACAAGATCTTCACTTTAATGACGAACCTTCCACGGCATATTGATAGCATTCTTCAGAAGCCTTTCAACCTCGTTCAGCTTCACCTCAATGTCATTTGCCTCTTTGATTTTGACGAGCCCTGAGAGAAATCAAGACCAAAGAAATGTGGATAAATATGGGACCAGTACATGCAGCTACGTTGTGCCTCTGCGTTCCATTTTTGCGACAAACTGAGGCGGGAACAGTAATGGCCCGCACAAAGAGAGCTTTCCCACAAGCACTCCACAAGGAGTAAGACTATTTCTGTTCTTGGATCATAACAAAGCGCAGCCATAACCTTTCTCCAACAATAGGTCAGCATGCTAACACTGCTTTAAAGGTTACGTCTGCTGCAGTCTGTTTAGAAGGAGAACATCTGTATCACAAACAGGCCTGATCTTTGCCTTGAGTTGGCGGTGACGCATTTTCACCCTGGGCCTTAAAAAAACTACTGCTGTGGCGACAAACATTTGTGTGACGGCCGTAATGACACAGGAAAGTAATAACCATGATAGAGAAAACACCACAGAAGAAAAGAGACAACAAGGGAGGCCAGAAGAAACTTAATTTTAGTGGAAGTGTGGAATCAGCACATTCACAAACACATGTAGCCATAACACTGTTGCTGCCAGCACCACTACAGTGACAGAGCAGCCATTAACACATCGCTCCCTGCCCTGCTAACAGAGGGATGAGGTGAGGACAGAGTTTCATTTTGGTGGGGACGATGTCTTGGAGGCCCGAGGCCACTCAGTGCACAGTCATCAACTCATCGCACCATTTGTAATGGTGACGCAGCTGCAACATCACACCCACGAGGCCTAAGGGAAGGATTGGACGATTGAATCATCATTCCCAACTCAGTGTGATGTCCGCCAAGTCAGAACAGTCCTGAATTCATATTCCTCTGACTCACACTGATAGACCCATGCAGACTAAGCAAGCAATGCTCTTTGTATCCATGAGAAAACACATTGCTTTCAATAGTCACGCTGATTTACGTAATTTTTATGTTGTTAAGGAAGATATTTGAGACATATTGTTTACTTCATCAACCCACTAGGAAGCCTGTACTTTCAGTTCCTCTGGCATTATTGTATAATGAGATTTGTGCCTCATACTTCAGGTTCATGGAATTTGCCGTTTTCTTTTTTTTTATCTACCAGTCAAATAGCTCCCACTTCCTGTATGGACCTCCCGGTTTCACTGTGGTTGTGGTTGTTGCATAACAGATTCGTCATTGTCTTCAAAGTGTTTTCATTCCTTCATTCTCCAATTGGTGAGGTTGTTTGCAACATACCATGCCACAGTGAGGTTGGGTTGGGATTCGCTCTTTCACTAGGCTGTCGGAGCTCTTTGAGTCATGAAACTGGGCCTCAGAGACACGTTTAACACAGCACATTGCTCCTACACAGCCAAAACATACCAAGAATCATAGTAGATACTCAGCAGCAGCGTGACATTTGGTGTGGGTGCCGACTTCATAATTTACTGAAATGATTGCACGGTAAGGTTCCTCAATTGTTGGTTACATAACTGCGGCAAGTCGTGAAATTACACAGTGGAGGGGAACTGAGCTGAGCTAGAGTCATCGACAGACGCCATAATCTAAACGGCCATCAGACGCTTTGAGCAACGGCCATCGAGTCAGATCAGATGAGCACGAGTCAGCAGCTGCAGCACTTTCACCAAGCAACAGCTAAGCTTACAAAGATTTGTCATGTTGTTAGAGTTGGCTGTTGAATCTGTTGGGCATCGATCTCGATGGGGGGAGAGGCAGCGTCACGTGTCCGTCTCTTGCTCGCTCTACACTTTTGTCGCTCTTATCTGCATCTACATTCTTTTGCTCACGTGTGCCGCGAGCTATCATCCCTCTGTGACATCGTGGGGGTTGTGTGTGTGTGTGTGTGTGTGTTATAAGGGTTCGCAGACCAGCAGGGACTAAATATGAGAGGTCCTCTCTTCTCTCCATTGACCCCCCCCAGCTTTCATCGTGACATCACTCTTAGAGCCCTGCGCCCCCGCCTTGTTGCCTAGGCGCAGCACAGACACAGAGAAAACATGAGCAGCAGCCAGAAACTGGAGCAAAGTGGACGAGACGGAGGCCGGAGGAGCCTGTGTGTCCCTTTGACTCACAGAGACAGTTAGCAAGAATGCAAATTAAATATTGAATGGGAAGAGGAATTGAAGAAATGCATTAGAGGACTGGTATCAAGCTATCCATCAATGGATGTGTGACATGGGGAATAGTTGCCGTTGGTGGTCTGCTTCAGCAGTGATATCACGTCTCCATTTAGCTTCAGGATGTGCAGGACGACGGGTACAAAGTGAGAAACAAGGTCGGACATGAAGTTTTGGTGCTCAGCTATTAAAGTGCATCGGCAGGAGCTGAAATGGATGTTTCCAGAAACATTCTTACAGGCTTGGTTAGCACGGACAAAGGAAGAAGTAGTGAGCAGGCCGAGCCGGGTCAGCGAACACACAGAAACAGGCTGGGAGCTCTGCCAAACCCAGCGACCGGGAGCCACAGAGTTCGGCCGAGATCCCTGATGCAGTGTCGTGGGTGCTTCTACCAAAAGCTGCTCTTACCACTGCCTGGCAGGGGTCTATTCACATGCTCTGAATTCAAAGAATGAATTATATTCTCCAAGAAGCAGCCATACTGTCTGAGGAGACTCTAATGAGTCCTGCCATACATCAGCATCTACTGTATCTTTGATATTCACGCCGAGATGAGTGCCACGTTGGTCCTTTGGTCCAAAGGCTGCAGTATGCGATGGCTGCAGTGACATGTTGATGTTCAGTAATGCTTCACATTAATGATTAACATGTTCAAACAAAACCATGCAACGCTTGGGTCAAGATGGATGGCTGGGAATGTGGGGTGGGAGGTGGTGTCCAATTTAGTCCACAAAGTTATCTTCAGCTTTTGGGAGGTGGCTTATAAATATTCCCACTATTCTTATCACCAAGTAATTGATACCAATACACAAATAAATATCAGTTAAGGAATAGTGTTAAATTTAATCCTTTTTTTTCAATCTTTAATTGAATCTTATTGAATGAAATATTAATGAAATTACTTCCTTGCTGGAAAAAAACTTTTTCTTACTGATGTTCATGCCACAATTTAACAATACTTGCCAGGAAATTGTATTGAATACTATCCTGTTGAGGTGTCAAGAGCGAGGGTATTACTAACACATAGTTCTTCAACAGTGTTTGGAGTATGTTGTGTGTCTTGTGCCATTTAATTCACCACCGCCTTTGCCCTTTGGCTCGCTTAACTCCAGCTGCGCTCCTGTCCGCTCCTTCTTAACGGTCCTTGTTTACGCGCAGCGTGTAACGCGAACCGGGACGTCCCCGTTACCCGCACTGACCTTCTATGAGCGGGGACTTCGCTAGGTCCCGTCTGTCCTCTGGGAAGGACTCGGTCAGTCTTCTGAACAGACGCCCCAAGTCTGAGTAGCTCCGGTGCAAGTAGAGAATGTTGCGGTCCGACCACTCCGTCCGGATCTCGAAGAACTCCTCTTCCTCGCCGCGCTGGCTGATGATGAGTCTCCGGATCCCGTTGACCCAGCAGTCCCGCACGAACATGTTGACCAGGGACGTCCCCTCGAACACGGCCGATGCCATCCCCTAACCCCCCTCCTTTTAGGCGTCGGTCCGGTTCGGCATGGAGGAATCGCCGAAGGGCGGGACGAAAAATGTGGTCCGATAAAATGGAAACTCGAGTGAAGTTTCAGTCTTCTCGATCACTCAAACGTGTCTTCAAACTTGGCATGATGCGCCATCCTCAAAAAAGTGGAGATCGTCCACATAAAATCAGAATTCAGAGCCAGTCCTGTTTAAACTCTTCATCAGCTGGTTTCGCCCCGCTAGCGTCCCCGTGCCCTTGCCCGGACTTCGGTGAGCTCTGAGCGGGGCGGTCGTTGCGTCTGTCTCCGCTGCGTCGGCGGAGAAGTTTCTTGAGCCGTTCGTCCCCCTCTCCGCCCCCCTTCCACCTCTCTCTTCCCTCCTTCTATCCCTCCTTCCTCACTTCCTTCCCTCTTCCTGCCTTCCTCCCCATTGACAAGTCAACCAATTGTTATGCAAAGTGAGAGCTGCGAAAACAACACTGTCCACGTGTCTCTTTCAGGGGCAGAGAGTCGGAGGTCTCTGAGGCCCTTGTTTCATAGATTTGTTGTGGTTTTTGCCTCATATACTTGTGAGTGACTGCACACTGAAAACTTGGGCCACAATTCAGAGTTTTATCCAGGCATTTATTAAAGTGAAGTGCTGGATGGTAAATCATTTTTATCTCCCAAGTGAAATCTGTTTTGTACTGTCCACCATTTCACTTTGAAGCAGATTTCGGGACAGGTCATTGAGTTTATGCAACAATCTCACCACGTTGACCCACTTCCACTGGGCACGCTGAGGGCAAACGAAGGATTCTGGTATCTCCCCCCTTAGGCCCTCTGTCCAGCTCCGTTCTGGTTGTGGCCAGCCCACCAACAGACATCAGGATGTCCCACTAAGTTGAATTTGATCTTGAAAAGGCCACATTATGATTTCCGGCGTTGGACCTCACGTATATCTTCATTCCAGCAGGAAGTGACTCTAACGACTAAAGAGCATTTCTCCCCTCCTGGTCCTCTCTGCAGAGCTGACTCGATCACTATCATGTGCTCCGGGCAAAGAAATGAGGGAAATGTACAGGAAGCGGAAGCCCGATACAGTGACACAACCAATCGGGTGCAATTTACTTGACCTGAAAGAATCACATGCCACAAGAAAAAAGACAAAGTATGTTGAAAGATTCAAACAATGTAAACAAGCGGAGATTATGTGCAGGCCAGACAGTGAAACATTCCTTGTGTCTGTTTCGATTCCTCTTCAGAGTTACAGTCCTCAAATGTGTGTTGGTGTTTCTGTCTCCATCATAAACCCAAAATCTAAAATGAAAATAGCATAAATCTGTCCAATGCCCTGCTTCACTACCAAAAGAAACATACCAAATATGTCACTTTACATATTAATGTACAACAAACAAAAACAAGGAGTTTTTTTCTCTCAAGGAATGAAAATTACAGTAAAAAGAAAATCTTTGAGCTTCATCTTTTATGCATACACAAGCAGCTGAATGACATTTGGATACCACTCTTTGTAGCAGAGCACATTTTTGTCATGACGATGTCATTTCAGAACGTGACACCCCCACTTCAACCTGCACGCTTGAAGTGTGTAAGGTGTCAGAATATTGTCATGCTTTACATTCCACCTGAACCACCAGCTCGGCTTCACAGTGGATCTTTCTCCTCATCACCATTTATGTCTGTGAGTGTGCGTGTGTGTATCTTAGTGTGCGTGTATGATTAATAATGGGATGTGTCTGTTCTTCAATCTGTGGCTGAACCACATTTGCAGACTCGGCACATTCTCTTTGCCGCTCACCCTCATTCCAGGGAAAATCATCTCAAAGACAGCTAGTCAGATGGAAAAATGGCATTTTTGTGTCTTTTTGTCTGTGGTTACTGTAAACTTGATGCCAAACACTTTGAAAATGGGAAAATTGGTCCCGGGTTTGATTTGCTGGATGAAATTCAGATGTGTCAACAGAAAGAGACAGTGATGGTTACTGTGTGTGTGCATGTGTGTGTGTGTGTGTGTGTGTGTGTGCATTCTTGTGGCTCACAGAACGGAATATGGAAATCTCCAAGTTTATATTCCATTTGCAAGTTAAATTCCCAAATAAACATAAATCAAATAAGTTTATTCCTCCAGATGACGGCCTGACTTGAAAACTTTCCCCTATAAATAGAGGAGAACGCAGTCTGCAAAAAATATTCCTAAATGCATAAAGTTTAATCCCATTTTGTGTCTTTAGAACCTGGAGATTTTTAGATGGTCACACTGCTGATGCACGTACTCTCCTCCCTAGTTCAAGCAGCGATGTCTTGTGCGGCAATTATTTATGTAATTCATTCAGTTAACAAAGCTCACTCCCTCTGAATGCACCTCCATGAGAGTCAGAACCTTCTGACCCTCTTCTCTCCCACGCTGCAAACATAAATCTGGCCCCATAACGCCGCCATATGCCGATCCAAACCCTTGAACCTCCTTTGCGCTCCTGTTTATCTGACCCAATGCTGCTTTCCACAGGAAAGTCAAACATCAGCTCGTAAAATCAAAAGGGCTCCGAGTGGAGCCGCAAAGAAAGCGGGAGCATAAAGGACGTGTGCATCTGTCAGTCAGTGCAGAACATCTGCCTGGACACACGCAGGCGTTTCCCCGGGGTGAGTTGTAGCTCTTTTAGCTAGGGGTCATAACTCTATTCATACCTCAGGCCAAACGGACAGAATCCAAAGTTTTACCGGGCCCCCATAATGCTCGCTGGTCCATTGAGCTCCTGTTTGGCACTGGTGTTTTACGGCTGCATCCTCATTGTGTCTCCCCGCCCGTAGGCTCCACCGGGTCGAGGCAGAGAACGTCTGCTCGCTTTGTTTCCCCTCTATGGAAATGTGACTTTGAGAGTCATAAATCTGATGTAGCATGTGCACCATTATGGATGCAGTGTGTGTGTGTGTGTGTGTGTGTGTGCATGTGTGCGTGCGTGTGTGCGTGGGTGTGTGCGTGTGTGTGTGTTTGTTGGCATAACGTCATAATGGTTGGCAGGTGGAGGTTTGGCCTCCGGTGATAGATTTTTGTCCTTTAGATTTATATTCTGTGATGTCCATTGAACGGAATTGAATCAACGATACTCTCTAACTCTTTGCCTGTCTCCTGATTTGGACAATAATAGAGTTGGACACTGTTTAGTCCACACACACTGATTCAGAAGGCACAGAAATCCCACCAACAGAATGGTTCATGTCCTCTAATTCCATCTCAACAATAACCTGGTACGCACTGACCTCATCTAGGCACTGTATAAGAGGGTCCAAAGCAGACTGTTTGCTCAGGACACAGAGGAATGCACTCCTGAGGACGTTCTTTGACATGTCCATCGTCCATGGGATCGTCTGCCTGGGCAGCAGGAGGACAACAGGGGACAGGAAGAGGCAGGACAAGCTGACGAAGCTTGTGCTGCAAGGCAAGCTCTGTCCTTGGATGCTCTGTAGACTCTGCAGGGAGTGAGGGAGCGGAGGATGGGTGCCAAGCTTTCATCCATCAGAAACAAGGCGTCCCAGCCTATGCAGGACAACATCAGACGCCTGAAGAGCGCCTACAGCAATAGATAGCATCACCCAAAGTGTGTGAAGTCCTTTCTGCCAGCAGCGATCAGACTCTGTGCTCTGCTCTCTGTCTGATGTAATATGCTCGTATGATATAAAGTTGCTTGTTGATAAGTTGTTACTTCTTGCAACGCTGGAATTTCTTCACACAGGACGAATGAAGGTCTATCTCAACTTAATATCCTCACACGTGACCCCTCAATCTCACTCAGCAATCATCACCCCAACCTGCACCACTCTCTTTTATCTTTTTCGCTATGGACCCAAGCATTTTGGTAAAAGCTTGTGATATCATAAAGTCTTGACTGTATTGGCAGGAGTGTCGTCGCCAGGCTGTCTTTTTCCCATCTGCCAGAACATCCACATTAATGCTGCCACACACCGCCGGGAATGAGAGTTCGCACATCCCTCATAATAACCCAATTTACAGCCTGATAGAAAAGTGCCAACTGTGGATGATAATGGCACCCTGAGGCGTTATGAGAATCAATCCCCCTCAGGGCACACAGGGTCAAAGTGAAAGAATAATATCAGGGGAGGAACATTTGCCATGCAGCTGTCATAAACTGTTACGTGTTCATGTGCAGACAAGACAAAGTTAATCCAAATATCGGAGCAAGTGTTTTGAGTGTGTATGAAGGGCACACAAAAGAGGCAAATGGTGAGAGGGAGACCCCGAAATCTGGAACTCTTCGTGCCTAATCAGCTGCAACCACTGTGTATGGCCACATGGTGGCCCTAAAGCCACACTATACCCTTTGTATACCGCTTGTAAGGAATGGAAAAAGTGGAGGTCCTGGACGCAGCATCCTGAAGCAGACGAGACCTGGAAGAGGTTCATCAACGGAGCTTTCACATCGGGATGAGATGTCATCTGCTTTTTTCATCTTGCCGTCGTCCCTACGAGAGACAGGAAGGCTCACCAGTCCGAGAACATAGGTGAAGTTTCCCCAGATACCAATGAGAGTGTGAGCAGCAGAGGGCACGTAGCCCACCTACAGCAGGAGGAGAGAGGATGCTTCCAAAACACTCATTCATGTTTGCTTTGGGGAGACGAAGCAGGTGGGGTCAGTCAGCACTCGTAGACCTGCTGGGAACTCTGCCAAACTCAGTGACACAGATATACAGAGTCCTGCTGAGGTACCCAGATGTCCTGGGTACCTATAGCAATCCACAAGAGTCCAGTCAAAGAGCTGCTGGCCAACTCCAAATTCAAACAAGGTGGTACTTTCATTTATCACATCATCCCTTTGTTTCATAGATTCTGCTCCTTTGTCTGAGAACACACCTTCACCCCAATAGGAGATGTTATCAGTCACTTGGACCTAAATTAATCACCTCTCACTGTCCAGCTCTTGAAGAGGCCATTTGCCACGTTCTCTCTGGTGTTGCGGCGCGAGGGTGTGCTACAAAGCTAAGTAGTGACCTCTAGTGGAATACTGATGAAAAAACAAGAGAAATCTTGTTTTAAATAATGAGCGTCAGGGTCCTCAGCATGTTGGATGTGGTGTCAGACCATTTCGCCATTTCTGCGCCCTGAGTTTTTGCAACAAATAAGAGAATCCACTGTCATAAAGTTTGGGGGGGTAAAAAAGTTAAAATGAGGCCATCAACAAACCAACGCTGAACGTCTAAACAGACTTCTTGATGAAGCTGTGGCACTTCAGATCTGAGCACCAGTAGCTCTGTACAATCAAGTATTCTGCGGTAGCCCGTCAGAGTGAAGATAATGAGGTCATCAGCGTTTGTTTACAATTCATTCTGGGAGGAAGTGAGGCAGAAATCCTCATTTATTATTACAGATTGAAGTCACACAACTGATGCAGCCTCCCACTGAGCACAGAGTCTGGTTGTTCCCATTTGACAGACAGACAGACGGACAGACAGACAGACGGACTGATTCAAGAGGCCTTCAGACGTCCTTTGTGTCCCTCTGCTTTGAACGTGAGACGTGGAATGACTTCATTCCAGTGACATTAGTCCTCTTCAGACGTGAGAGGGAAGCAAACGCACTCTCACCAGCAGAGGTCTCAGTTGTGAAAGGAAAGTCAGCGTTTGCCTCTTTGTCAGACTCCACACACACACACACACACACTCTCTCTCTCTCTCACACACACATTCACACTGCTAAAGTGGCGTCACTGTAGCTACGGTGTTTGATTTTCTGTCGTGTCATCCATCAGCACGATGTTTTTGAGGTGAGCTGGGGGTTGTTTACCTGAAGTCACCTGTGTGCAGTGTGTGTGTGTGTGTGTGTGTGCCAAGCTGTAGAGACAGACACGCATAAGATAAGACTAACATAAACCAAGACTGATGAATTAATATGCTTGTCACCCACATGTTTGAATAATATGATAACTTCATGTCCACATACTCAGGACCAACTGTGCTGGAAGATGTTCTTCCTTGAAAGGTGATCCCAGCAGCTTCGGCACTGGTGGTTGAGGTTCCCTAAGATTGAAACTGAAGGTGAGTACAGTAGCAGCTGTGAGCTGGGACCAGGTACCGTGACTGAGATATGTCAAGGAGTACAGGCTTGGACCTCGTGTGACCCAGCTCATGAATACACACGAGCTAGTCTGGCTGGTCCTCTCAGTGCTAATGAGCTGAATCAGAGGAGCTCCCTCATATCAGGATTTTGGACCTATCAACCCTTGATTGGCGATGTGCAGATGATCAATCACATTTTGATGGCGGAGGTTGGAGCTTCAAGCAGTGCAGCCGCAACTTCAGATGATGAATGCGTTTGTGCTGACAGCAAGCAAGAAGGACAAGGAAGGAGGGGAGCAAGGGACCTAGGAAGGGGAAAAGGAAGGATGGAGGGGTGCACTCACGTTGCCCAGCAACTCACCTGAGTCCCTCTGTCTGCCTCTATCCCTCCTCTCCATCCCTCTCTCTCCCTCTAAACGCCGGTGTTCCTGTCTCTCTCTCCTCCCTCTCTCTACCTTTCTCCCACTCTATGGTACCTCTTGCCTCCCCCCATTGCTCCCTCTCTTTCCTCTCTCGCCCTATTTCCTCCTCTCCTTGCTGTCGGCCACTCCTTCTCTCCCCCCCCATCCTCTCTCTCTCTTCCCTCTCTCCTCCTCCTCATCCCAACCCCCTCTCCACCCTCCCACCCCTCACGTCCTGATTACAGGTCTCCTGAGAGCATCTCACCCGTCCTATCTGCATGAGGGAAACACACCGGCGTGAACGCGCACTGCCACCCACGGAACGCGCGCACGATTGAATCATATCTGGACAGACAGAGAGGGAGGGAGAGAGGGAGAGAGAGAAAGGAGGAGAGAGAGGGAGAGGAGAGGTGCAGGAGGAGTGAGGGAGGTCCGGTGTGACTTGTGTATCCTCCAGTCCTACACCGTGCTGCTGTCGGTAACGCACTGCATACACACACGCACACCTATACTCTCTCTCTCTCTCTCTCTGTGTCACACACACACACCGGCAGGAGCGAAGTGGCGCACTAGGAGGGGGAGAGAGAGAGAGAGACAGTGTGTGTGTATATGTGTTTGCGTGATAGAGCAGCGGCAGCCAGGCGACACATGTCAGGGCGGAATG
>OMPJ01042380.1:0-15404 GCA_900312935.1 Carapus acus
CTCCCCACGTCTCCTGTCTTTGTCTGCCCGTGACTGATCCGTCCGTGTCCGACCTTCACCGCGAGGCACCCTCAGCCTCATCATCTGCGGGTTTGGAACTCACAAGTGTGACGCCACCATATCCCATTTTGCGCGAGTTGCAGGAGTAGGCTAAGTCACAGCTTTTTGTCGGATATGGAGTTGAGGAAGCGCAATCCCATTATTTCGTCGTCTTTCGTTTCCAGGCCGCGTGAGACGTCTGAGGATGAGACATCAGGAGTGACAGCAGATCCCCGCTGCTGTGATTGTCAGAACAGATCAGCGTAACCGACTCTTGCTCTCAGAGCCCGCTGGCTTCTGGGCATCCATGACACTGCATCTTTGTAAAATGTTTAAAATTCTTGTACATCTGTCTCCCCTAATAACTTGTGGTGATTGAGTATCGGCTTTTAACTCGCTCCACGCATGGGGGACGACGTGAAACGAAGGCGCGCAAGCTCAGGTTGAAATTGCGCCAGAGGAATTCAGTCGGGGAGAGAAAAAGACAGACTGCAGAGCGAGAGAATAGAGCGATAAAAACAGAAGAGTGCTGAAGTTGAAAGCAACTACTTTTATTTGTGTGTTGCTGGTAGTTACGACTTTGAGGCTTTGTTTGTAACGGCGATATTGCAATATAGCCTCGTCCCAGCGGAGGGGAAAAATATCGGCAGAAGGCTGGTGGAGTGGGAGTTGGAATGGAGCGACAGCACAGTGTGCATCATTCTTGCAATGACTTCCAAGACGCATTTGAAAACGTGCTGAAATTGGCACCGAGCTACCGTACTTCTTCCACCAGGTACGCAGAAAATTCTTCTCAAACGAGGTGCACAAATACCTTCACAGAAAAAGGTCACGCAAGGTGGGAAAGTTAGAGTTGTTACGGTATTTTATTTCATCTGGACCAAAAAATACATTGCGTGTGGCGAAGCCGTTAATGAACAGAAGAGTCAAAATAATCGCAGTTGAAGCTTGTACTATTACTACACTTTTATAATGCTATGTCACCGATCTGAAATCTGTATTGCTGAAGCAGACTTGAAGAAGCTCGGCAATGCTCTTACTTTGAAAAAATTACAAAATAAAACATCCTCAACCGGTTTCTTTTGTGTGGTTGTTTTATTCCCAATCTAAATACTCTGATTAGAATAGCTGTGCGTGATTAACAAGGACTTGAAAGTCCTGAAATGCAAAAAGATGGAATTGTAAACAGGTGATTAAAAATGCAATTAATCACAACAGAGATTAATCATATTGAAAAATGCATCGTTTGGCAGCCCTTATCGATTAAACATATATAAATACACTGCAGTAGAGTCATAATACAAACATTCATTCTCAAAACATGGTGATCATTGGCCAATGAGACTGAATCACTAACTGACAGATGTGATAATCTATGATTAATGGTTATTAGAGGGGAGGAGCTGGACAAGCTGATGGTTCTGTCTGAGCTTCTGGTGAAGCTGTGGTGCTGATCTTATAGTGCTGCAATTTGTGGCTCAGGGTGTGTTCACAACCGTTCATGACACGCACACACATAGACACACACACACACACAACCGTGAGCACAAAGCTCTCCGTCTGTGTCTGTCCACACCGGCCTGAGGCTCAGCGTCCATCACTCAACTCTTCTCTCTTTTTCACACACACACACACACACACACAAACGCGCGCGTGCGCGCACACACACACACACACACGAATACACATGCGCACGCCAGACGCACACAATGTTTCCATCAGGTGGGCCTGTTCTGAGAGTCTTTGGATGTTCCCAGCGAACCCTTTGGGGCTTCGATCCACAACCGTGCCCCCTCCTCACACTCACACACACACACACACACACACACACCCCTGCTCCCCTCCTTCAGTGCGCCTCACCCCTCTTTCTCTCTGCCCGATGCTGTGTGTCTGTCTGCACTTGCATCAGGGAAAACGATTATCAAAAGCCCCTTTGGAGAAACATATGGTGTGCCCATTTCTGCCGCGTCTCCTCCTGCTTCTCCTCCGTATGGCCGCTCGCCTCGGGGCGCGGCAGCATCGCAGACGCCATTGTCCCGTGAAAACGCCAAAGGCGTCCGATTTACACATGATTAGTGGTCCTTGGTGGAGGCCGTTACGAGGCGTTCCTGCCCTGCGGACACGCGGAGATCCCTGGGAAAACAACAAGCCCGGGGGAGGACTTAGAACAACACTTCATCCATTAGACGACACGGATACTGCCGACACTTAAGCAAGTGCTCGCACCATTATCGGCAGCTAAATGCAGCTTTACATTATTTATCATCCGTGATTGAGAGACGGAGGGGAAAAAGGGAGGAAGCGGTAAAAAAAAAAAAAAGGCGTTATGTGACAGTTTGGACCTCACTCGGCTATCGTCCCGCAGTGGGCAGTACATTTCCTGTGGGCGGCAGGGCCCAGTGAGCTCATAGAGCGCGGCACAATGGACCATTTCACTGAAAGCCAAACCGTGCAGAGGCACTCGACTGTGGACGATGAGAGATCAGGAGAGAGGAGGAGAGGAGGAGAGGCGGAGCCATTTTTGCAGCCCTCTGGAGCCCCGGAGTCCTTCTGCTGCAGCACTCAAAGTTTCACAGGAGACAGCACTTTGACAAAACTGGACAGGAACTGCGGCACACACACGCTGACCTACATGCAGGAGCTATTATTATCCAAATAAACAGCCGCGCTCTGTGCCAGGGTGCCTTTATTCGATGGACTCCATCCGCAAATTACAAGCGGTGCTTCCCTTTTAGCCTCAGCCGCACTTGCCGGCAAAGAATTATGTAACAGCAGCTCTTCTCTCTGTTGCGGCTTATTTGATTGGGAAATTTCTACCGTTTGTTTCAGGTCTTAACTGAAAATCGCTTCACCCCTTTTGGCAGGGGTTTCACTGTCAAACTGTACTTCGCATTGCTCGGAGCAAGTTGGTGATGTCTGGTACACTTCAAATGGGCTGAAATTAGGGCCACAGCGTCGGGCTAAGAGTCCACTCAGGCCCTGGGCTGATAATGGAGCTGATGAAGGATGGATGCGCCGCATTCATGGGAAAATAGGCAGCAAGTACTTAATCCGATTTCACAAAATTAAAAAAACTGTTGTCCAAGTCTCTCTCATTTCGATGCGCAGTGTAAAATAAAACAAATGTTTTAGTTCAAGTGTCCTATTCTTAGGTTAGCGCCCCCCAGTGGGATTATTTTCACCAGTTATTGATTCATTGAGGAATCGAGCTAGTTATCTACAGCCACTTATGTCCAATCTGTGTCTCCAGATATTGGCGTGTAACTGAAACTGGGAGTTTGTACTGACCCACAAGTCAACGTATTTTGGAAATGTTTGACTCATTCCAGCTGTTGTACATGATTCTGGGTGTTTGTTTTTAAAGATTAAAATCAGAATCAGTGTATGTTATTGAGTCCAGACCAGAGGAACATTATTCTTAGGAACTGTAATTCAAGACCAGTAGGTAAGGAAATGACCAAAAAGTAGGCAAATGTATGGATAAATATACTTTTGAAATGAGTGACAGTGCAAAACAAGCCAACATGCCAACAAGAGCCAACAAGAGCCAACAACAACAAGAGGCGCAGAATTATGGGAACTTTTCACAATCAGGGGAAAAACACTGCCAGCTTGTGACGAACGTGATTGTTCCGAATTTTTCCCGTGAGACTGAGCAAGGTGACTGCAAGGAGTGTGTGTGTGTGTGTGTGTGTGCGTGGGGGGATGTTTTCCCACAGGTGGTGCTGGTACCAGCGTGTGTTTGGGAGTTCAGCGTGAGGGTGTGCGTGTGTTTTGAATAAACTCGGGCAGCATGACGCCGCTCGCCACCGTTTCTCCCAAGGAGCAGGAGAACTTTCACCGCTCTAATCGGGTGAATAAGTTCCTGGGGAACAAACTACAATATTTTGGGCCACCATCAATGGGGAGAGAAGTAAGTAATTCAGTTGGTAGCTTTGAAGATACCGAAAGAGAGAAATCAGTCGTTCAGATGGTAGCTATGAACCTCGATCTCGCAAAACTAATACAGCAGATATGAAAATGCTAATGCTACCTGAGCCACCTCCTCTATCACTCCTGCTGCTGCTGTTACTAATATGAGTAGGATTTGATTAATATCTGCAAGGACTTCTGCAAGGTTTGTGTGTCTGAGTGAGGCCCTGCTTCAGCAACTTACCCATGATGCTCCACAGTGGACGCCTGCCTTTGTTTGAAAGGGGAAATGAGAAAGTTGATGACGGTGGGCAGGGCGACGGAATGCGGAGACGCTCGGGTCCACCCAGCGTCTGCACCGCTGAGTCAGTCCTGCGTGGGCGCAGAAGGTCTTATCACACTCTGTGTCATTCCCGACATGGAATTATTGAGTCTCACCGGCATGGTCCAGATGTGGGATGTGGGCGGTTTGTCCATTGTCGGGCTGTCAGCGTTTGCTCGACAACCATGCTCACATCCAGCACCTCTGATTGCGGCCAGTGTAATTCTCTCATAGTTCTTTACTTCCTCTTCATACCAATCCGATCCTTTGTCCCTGCACCAAGGATAGAAATCTGCGTTCCTACAGTCCTGATTCACAGGGGCTGAGGAGTGTGTCATGTAGATAACCCATCAATATGGCACCTCCGCTGAGAAATGGAGGACGCTGGCAGTCTTTGGACGGGCTGAGAGACACCGACACCTGCCAGCTCCTCTGCAAGGTTACCATCATGGCGCCGTCACTGATGTGCAGCGAGTCCGACACGTCTTGGTGCAGACGAGCAGCTATATGTGGAGACGGGGAGGGATTAGTCAATCTGATGCCACCCAAGTCCAGGGAGGATTAACGTCAAACCACACCTCGCTCGGCCTCCTCTAAGAAAAGGCACTACCGACTCCAGCAGAACGCAGGCACTCAATGGTTTAAAGGAAAGAAGCCATCATCGCTTTTTGTAATAAAAAGTGGGGGGACCATATGGAGCGCTGCAACAGTATCATGTGATGGGAAAAGTCAATAGAGCTCAGCCCACTAAAATTAGATTTTGGCAGTGGGTCATGATACTCAGGGCGGAAGACAAAACCACCAAAGGGTAGAGCAGGATCAATAAATCATTTGTGGAATTCTCAGTATTTTTTGGTGGGGGAAAGTGCAGACACCAGATCAGCCCGTGTCAAACGATAGAAGGGGACAATTAGAATTGGTTGGGGAAAGTAGAGCGGAAAATACCTGAAGAAACAAGGATGACTGCTGCTGCTTCTGTGTCTCATGCGAGACAAGATAGACATTCAGAAGTGTTTGAGTGTCGCCTCTCCAGTTTCAGACTGTTGGACTGTTTGGGCCCCGATGCAGGAGTTTGTCAAGACATCTAAGCGCAGTGACAATTCAGGATTGTGCCAAATTGCGTCTATTGAGGTAAATGGATTGTGCTGAATAGCCGTCCCTCACAGAAAACAAAATGTGCCAAGGATATGCCAGAGATGGAGCCAAACTGAACTGAAACTAGTTTGTGATATTTGAATCTTAATTATGGAAATGAATTTTAACTATTAAATTGTCCATCGGGATTGGACGATGACCGGTTAAAGATGTGAGACCTCTCAGTGCCCGGCTAGCTCAGTCGGTAGAGCATGAGACTCTTAATCTCAGGGTCGTGGGTTCGAGCCCCACGTTGGGCGCAAAGTTTTTAACTACAGTGGGGACCGGAGGACGGCCAGTTCAAGTCCCAAAGAGAGACCGGGAAGCTGGGGGACTACAGGGTTTAAGTAGCACTGCCGACGTGCCCATGAGCAAGGCACCTACCCTCAACCAGCTCACGGGCTTAATCATGAATCACATGTGTACTTCCAAGTATGTATCTGAAAAGACTAGAGAGTAACTTGTAAATTTCCCTTTGAGAATTCATTCAGTGTATTTTCTTCTTCTATAGACGGCATTCCTCAGACCACGGTGCTTAGCATTCATTGGCAGTTTGCCATACAGCCAAAGATTCAAGATTCAAAGCTTTATTGTCATATGTACAGTATAGAAACAAGTTTCCCTGCACAATGAAATTCTTACTTTGCCACCCTGCACCGGATGCGGCGTGTTAAGAAGCATAAGATGATAAAGAGAGACAGAAAGACAGACGTTCCAATGAAACATGAAACATAGTGATAAGATAGAGATGGCACGAAGTAAAAAACGCGACGTCCAGGTGCAGGGCGAGCAAACACGTCCGCCTCGAGGGGCAAGAAAAGATGTTGTCAGAAGTGGGATTTGAACCCACGCCTCCATTCGGAGACCAGAAGCCCCATTGCAGGAAGGTTCAACACCTTGAGTCTGGCGCCTTAGACCGCTCGGCCATCCTGACAACTTGTAAAGTCTCATGTCGCATCTGTCCTATATCAAGTGCATTCAGCACCGAACCCCCTACCAGCTGACTTCACCACCTAAGAGGCCAATGCGGTCCAAAACAAACACCTGGTGTCAGAATCCAACCTGCAGGTCCCTGGCCCCGCCCTACCAAGGAGACAGTGGTCTATGCTCGATAGGTTCAGGACAGGACATGGCTCCTTCTTGTCTGGCTTTCACAAATGGGGCAGTAGGAACAAAATGTGGAGCACATCACTGAAGCTTGTCCTCTCCAAAGACTGGAAGAAGGATTGCTCACCCTCCATACAGCAGATCAGGACTTAACATTCGATAAATGAATAAATAGCACCTGTATCACTGATACTGATTCTGATACTGATATTTCACTCAATCAATTAACAAAGATGTATTAATCCTCACAACCACTAAATGATTTGTTATTTTACCTTTGAGTCATTATAATTGGTTAGGATCCAAGTCAGGGTTTGACCACCGTTCACAGATGCTCCTCTTTCGCCTGCTGCCTGTAGGGGTCGCCACAGCAGATCATCCTTCCCTACTGCTGCCTCACATCCCTCAACCAGCCATGCTCATGTCTTCCTGCACTACATCCATGCACACTCTCTGCTGTCTTCCTCTTCCTCTACGATCTTCCTCCCACCTGGCTGCTCCATCTCCAGCATCGTCTGTCCAATATATCCACAATATCTCCTCTGCACACGCCCAGACTGTCTCCATATGTCCTCTCTGACCTCACGTTACGAGCTGTTGAAAACCACACACCGTTTTTATCCAATTTTCTGTCCTGTGTTTTGGGAATTGCCTCGCCTTCGTATCCAGGAAAGCCGACCAAAGTAACAGCTCTCATATTCGGAACGAGATGTTTTGGATGTAACTTTCATGGGGGTGCGCAAAATGGTGTCTTATGTCTTACACATCCAAGGCCCAAAACACAAAGAAAAACACTTACTGACACATTTTCTGTACATACAGTATATACAGCATGTCTACTGTCATAATGAGGACGTCTTACGATGGACTAATATGCAAAGAGGATCTCAGATAAAGCAACACAGAATTTCTTTGGCCTTGTTATGTTTCCTTAAGATTGGAGTGGAATTTTCTCCACCTGGCTACAGTTTGAGACCTTGAGGTGAGTCATGGTGCTGATCTCAGTTAAGGAGCTACGTCTGTGTTTGTGAGAGAGTGTGTGTGTGTCTCAGTCTGTTGTGAGTCAGACCGGGTGCACCGGGTTCAGCGTGTGTAGCCTGTACTGGGCGTCAGACCAGAAGGGGTCACTCTGCCACCATCACTACGCTGATGGAACTTCCCTCCTCGCATGTCAAATGAGTGATTAATTCCAGAGAGGATTTCACTTTTGGGAGGACGGACTATAAATTTTTAATTATGATCTATTCCAGTCATTGGATGTCCTGTTACCACAACTGCTTTTCATCAGAACTTTACACAGGGAGCTGGAAGGAAACACAACATCTGTCCTGCTGCTCCGCACGCAGATTTATGCTAACACAGGTGTTAGTAGCTAGGGAACGCCGTATATTCTTCCTGGGTTACACGTTGATACTTCCTCATCTCTCTCTCCCTCTCTCTCCCTCTCCCTCTCTCTCCACACACACGCACACACACACACACACGTGTCACATTGTCTCGGCGGTACAAAAGCACTGCCTGGCCGATATTCCAATCATTTCTCTTTCGATTGCTCTGTACTTGGCTGCACCTGCGCCCGCTCTGCTTTCTCCTTTTTCCGTACCTGGGGGGAAGGTGAGCGACAGCGCTCGGGCAGGGAAGCGGACTCTGATTTGTATTAATTTGCAGATGATCTCCAGGGAGCGGGAGGGGTGGGGAGACACAAAGACAAAGAGGGAAACAGGGAGAAAGAGAGAGAGAGGGGGAGAGAGAGAGAGAGTGAGAGAGAGAGAGAGAGGGAGAGCTCCCCCACCGCCTAACCCCCACGGTGGCCATGCAATACAGAGGCAGGAACTATCCAATCAATCCCCGCTGCCCCCAAAGGCTTGTCCAAACGGCCCGAGAACTGACACTGAAATTAATCACTTCAGCCTCTCTAACAATTGATGGGCCCGAAAGAAAACCCAGCGAGCCGCACGTGATGTTATTCTTTAAAGGACGAGCGCGTGGAGAGCCACTCGCGTGATGATAACATCGTCCTCGGCGGTTCCCCACAGGTTCCAGAAAGACAGACCTAACAGATTTCTGCCAGGTCGAAGGAAATATCAGCTATTCTGATCTCCTCTTGTTTGATTTCACACAATTCCTGAGATGATATAACTGATCAAAGTCCGCCAAAAAACGAAAAAACAAATCAAAGATTGCAGGTGAACACCAAAGGAGCACTTGGCTTAGCACAGATTGCTTTTCTGTCTGTGGCAAGTCGAGAGGGTGAATTCCTGCTTGGCAGGTCGTCAATAAAATATCACACACAGATTTTGGGTTTTGGGTTTGATTTCTGTCTCGCGTGGAGTCTGCCCCGCTACCTGCCTCCATAAGGACAGATCTTCAAAGCATCTTTCATCCCAGCGTGTCTCCAACAAGGGATGTGGAATAAAAGGGTAGTCTTACCAAACTGAGGAGTGCTCAGTATTTCCCTCCCCACAAAACACACACATACACCACGCACACACACATGCACATACACATGCTCCTAATGCCCATTCTGTACATTATGGCAATACCATGTGTTGCTGTGGAGGGGATGAAGGTAATTGTGCTCGGAAACAGCTTAAAGGGTAATTGGGCGTGGTGTGCTGGGTGTCCCCCGACAGCCCCACAGGCACTAGGGGGTCGGAGGAGGGGGGTTGGAGGGGTAAAGGGTTTTTTGCACGGGGGATGATTGATCATAGTTCCAAGGCCTCCCTCATAGCCCCACCTCTTCCCCCCTCACACACCCCACTGGCATTCAACAGCCAGTGAGTAAGGATTTCGCTAGTTGGCAGTAAAGCAAAGCAAAGCAAAGCAAAGCTTTTACCACCACCACCACAACTATTACTACCATTACCTCTACCACCTCTACTACCGCTACTGCAACCACTACTATTTCCATTTCTGCCATCACTCCAACTACTACCATGGCCACAGCAACAATTACTTCTACCACTACTACTTCTGTTCCTACAACCACCACCACTTGTACCACAACAACATCTACTACAATTCAACATCACTACCATTCCTGTCCACTCCTGCTACTACTACTACTACTACACTGCTACCACTACTACTGCTACTACTACTACTGCCAATTCAATTCTGTTAAATTTGTTATTTGAGTAGCACCAAATCCTAACTGAAGTAGTAATAATGATAATAATAACAATAATAGCAGTAGTAGTAGTAGTAGTAGTAGTAGTAGTAGTAGTAGTAATAATAATAATAATAATAATAATAATAATAATAATAATAATAATATGACAATAAAACAACAACAAGAACAACAACAATAATAATGAAAAGAAAAAAAATGATAGGTACTTTACTAATAGATGACACTTTTGGTCAGAGAGTGTCTAACATCTGCACAGAACGTACCACTTATTTGTCGAACAAAAAAATGAAAAAGCTGAAAAGGTGTAGCATGAGAATTTAGTGTACTCTATACACACTGCGTACATAGTGAAATATATTTCATGTAAATGTAGTTCAAGAAAAGGCGGTGTCTAATTTTCGAGGGGGCCAGAGGAGGAGGGTTGGAGGGGTATAGGGGTTTTTGCTCAGAGGATGATTGATCATAGTTCCAAGGCCTCCTTCACAGCTCCTCCTCCCCACACACACCCTACTGGCATTTAACAGCCAGTGAATACAGACTGCGCTAGTAGGCGGCAAAGCAAAGCAAAGCAAAGCCAAGCCAAGGCTTCTCACCCATCGTTGGAATCATTAACAGAATTGTCATCTGTGTCCTGTGATGAGGGCTGCGTCGATTGACTTGGGCCGCCTAGCAGGTGAGAAGCTGTTTGCTCTGAGCGTGGCTCCATTAGCGAGCGCAGCGGCGGTGGACGATGACATCACACTCTGGGCTGGGATGAAAGCTTTGATGGCGAGCGGCAGCAGAGAGTGTCGGCTTGAGGGATTAGCCCCATGACAGGAGGACTCTGACACTCCTTCTCAACGTCAACGCAGAGATAGATCTGGGTGAGGGCCCATCCAAAGGCACACACTTACCGATTGCAGCCCCAACACACTCTCTGAAGTTTCGATAACGTCGATTTATTTTCTTTGCCTTCCATTCCTGTTAGGTGATACTTGCTGTCTGCGAGTGGGAGGACAGAAGTCATTTCGATGCAAGTACCTGTGAGATAACCACTTTAGCCCTCGTTTCTCCCCGTATCCTCCTGTGAGGAAAAAAAAAAAGAAGCTCTCGTAAAAGGAATTGAATTTGAGGGAGGTGTTTTGTGCGTAGGTCTCTTTCCGTGTTTTTGCCTCAGGAGATGGAGATTAATCGCAGTACTTCCAAGGAGACATCAAGCAGTCACTCAGTCTCTGTGGGCGGTTGCCGTGCGTTTCATTTTGTGTCATCAGATCCCGATCCCGAGGTGTAGTTCCTGCCACCAGTGAGCTGCACAACAAGAAGTCTGTGGTGTCGGCGTACTGAAGCAACACAATCACAAAATAGTCAATGTCCAAGTCTCAAAGTGCTCATCAAGAGGACATTGCAGAAACTGCCGAGGGGCATTTGTACTTTCTCTGGCTAGATCAATGAAGCTTGAGCACAATAAAGCAGGCCGGTGTCCGCAGAGATGGTGAACATTCATTATTAATGAGCCAACAAAAACAACAATGCCAACGCCAACAACAATCAAAACAATAATATTTCCCCTTCTTCTCACAATAATACAAAAAATATCTCAACTACTGCCAGTACTACTACCATGACCAAGACAAAGACCACAACTACAACTACCGGTACTTCTATTGCTACTACCACTACGACTACCAGCACTACTACTACTACTATCACAACTGTAACTACTATTACTTCTACCTCTTCTACTACTATTACTACTACTAAACAACAACTGTTATTTCTATTTCTTCTTGTTCTACTGCTACTACTACCACTACTACCACTACTGCCACAGCAGCAAGTGCTACTACCACTACTATCTCTGCTATTACCACAACCACCAGTATTACCACAACAACTTCTACTACAATTACTATTACTCCTGTCCAGTACCACTGATAATAACTCAAGTCAATTAGATCTATTTATTTGCCTAGTGCCAAATCATAACAGAATCGCTGACAATAATAAAAAATAAAATAAAAAAAAAGAAATAAAAAATAAAAAATAAAAATAAAAAAATAAAAAAATAAATAAAAATAATAAAAATAATAATCTAACAACAACAACAACAACAACAACAACAACAATTACACTCCTACCACTACGACTACTAATAATAGATTTCTAATACTAATAATAATAATAGTAATATTGTTACTAGTGTCTGAAATTCTGTATGTGCACAGCTTACGAATAATTTGTCGAGCCAAAACATCAAAAGGCTGAAAAGTTGTAGCCCGAGAATTAAGTGTATTCTATACACATTGCGTACATAGTGAAATATATTTCATTTAAATGCAGTTCAAGAAAAGGCGGTGTCTAATTTTCTATAAATATGTATGGCACACCAGGTGCCCTAATGGCTGCGGTATTGAATAATTGCAGCCTTCACCCCTGGTGGGGGAATTTTCATCCAGCAGCGGATGGAGTGAAAGGAGTCTCACAGTCAGAGTGCAGCAATTATGTGAGTATAAGTTTCTCCGAGCGGTTACTTGTTTTTACTACAAGTATTTACTATAGTTTATTTCCGGTTATTGTTGCAAAACATCCCCGTGTCTCTCAACATACACCGCAAATACATATTTTTGCATTTTCCTACATGAAAACGTGTTTGTGTTGGACCTCCTCCCACAGTTGGGCACGGCGTGTGTCCCTTCCCATGAAATTGTTACGAGGGATGAGCTCAGCAAAGGGGCTCATCCGCACAAATTATCATCACAAATAACAACATCATCTAACAGATGTCTGGCTTCAACACATTCAGTTTCTGGGCTGCTCGGGGCGTGACAAGCTTAACTGCCCTCTGCGGTGGCGGCAGAAAAAAGAAAAAAACATTTCAAGTCCAAGAAATCAGGAGGTGATGAAGGCCCCATCAGGCCGCAGCTGCAGTCCTCACACTGCAGTCAGGGAGGCAGTTTCCCTCTAAGTGAAATTATGATTGGCTCCTTCAAATCTGCTCAAATCAACACAGGAGACTTTGGGACCAAAGTGAGGCTGCGCATTTGGCTTTGATGGGCACAGGTGGACGAGCCGAAAAATGGGAACCACATCAGACATCTTCACTTGATGTCCAGCACACACCATCATCTGGTAATTGTCAAAAACGGCGTGTGATAGGGGACATTTTACCCTTCATGCTTTCTGGTCTGCGGTCCAAACTTTTTGGTGAGGGTTGTCAAAGCCAATGGGAGACATCCCACTTGGCTTAGGGGTTGACCACCCCCCCACCACCACCTCTCAGGGTCACAGCAGAGACCCCAATTCAATCCATCTCTGTCTCCATCTTGTCTGTCTCCCCCTGACAGCAGCGGCCACGGGGCACATCAGACGACTTCTAATGGCGCGTATGGATTTGTACTGACAAATGAACAAGGGGAAAAAACCTTCGACCTTTCACATGACATGCCTTCCACATCACGGCCCCAGAGATCACGACGCTCCTCCCTCCATTCTTCCACCACAATACTGCAAACTATCGCCGACAAACACACGGATGACACGCCGGCTTGCCCGTAACAGGAGCGCACCATTATTTCTCTCCGAAATTAATTCCCGTGGTCCAACACTTTGCCTTTAATTTATCATCTGGCCACCTCTCTATAAATCATTTCTCTCCCGTGCCACACCTTGTTGCTCTGCTCTAAGTAATGTAGCCAATTAAAAGGAGCAGGTTCTGAAAGGCGATACCTAATTGGGAGCAGTACCATCAGTTGTTTTGCCAACATAAATGCATTGTCGGCGTAATTGGAACAGTGAAAAGAGAACAAACAATTCCTAATGAATTCTGGAAAACAATTAAACCACGAACACATTCAGGACGGGCGTTATTTTTGCAGCCATCCTGTTTTGTTTGCGTTGAGGTGAACCCTGATCCTTCCAACTCTTCCATTTCCAACCGACTACACACGCAACCTTTGGCTTTTCACGAAAACACGCATGTCGCAAACCAACTGAGGGGGAGCAGTGTCCGAACAAGCCAGCCAAGGAATCCCGACAGGTCGCTTTGTTTCATGGTCACTGACCTGTCGTGCTGATGGATGCGAATCGTGCCGGACGAAATCAAAAGTGATGTAAAGGTGAGTGCCTGCGCCTTTGGGCTCCAGATGCCATTTGTGTCCTTATACCTCCCCTCTAACCCTCCAAAAAAACGACAAAACCACTTTTTTTTCCGAACCTCAAATCCATCTGTACCTGTGGGGACACACAGATAACAAGCACGACTGTCCATTCATACCTCAGCCTCATTCATACCACGAATTATCTGAGACGCCGCTCGCAGACGTGTTATTTTAGAGGCCGTGAACTTTCATTCAGGAGGAGCTAGCGGGAAAAAAGGGCTCCCACCTGAGAGGTGATTTTTTTTTTTGTTTACCTCAGGCACATTCTCTAACTTGACCTCTGTCCCTCGACTCTATCCTCCTTATCTCTCCCTCTCGCCTCCCTTCTGCCGGTTCAAGTGTGCGCGCGTGACCCGGTGTCGACGCCATTGTGCTGACATCGGCGGAATTCTGTTCCGCCCGAGGCAGGCCAAGGGAGAGAAAGAGACAGAGCGAGCAAAGTCATCTCCCTAAAACTTAACTGGCAGCGAGACGGATTGCTTTTTTTTTCTTTTTTCCACTCCTGCGTCCTTCCAGCTGATGCCTCCCTCCTGTTTTCTCTCTCTCTCTCTCTCTCTCTGCTCTTGTTGGACGCTGCGTCCTCTGTCCAATCGTCCTCACCACTTCCACTTTTTCCGCCGCTGTTCCGCATGCCACCGTATGTGTGTGTGTGTGTGCGCGGCTGCACGGCCAAACATCGTCTGAAAATAATTGGAACGCCATCGTGCAGCGATTTTGATCTCATTCCATTTAGTCGAGTGTGGGCGAAACTCATTGCAGAAAACGAGCGACATCTCAAATGAAACCTGTGAAAACGAATTAACTTTTCATCCAAACGCGGTCCGGCTAAAGCGTGTTGCCATTTCATACCGCCCGGCACTGACGCATCTTAGCACGGGGTTAATGAGGGTTTGGTCAAGGTGGAAGTGGGTGATAAAAAGGGATTCTTACTCACTGGTTAGAGAAGACACTCAATTTATCAGATCTAAAATAACACACACACACACACACTTGAACTATGAGCAAGCACATGGTGCTTTGGTTGAGATTTAATGTTGATTCAAGTCACTAGCTAAGAAGCTACTGATTAGCTACATGCTTTTCTTCAGTTTGTGTACATTATACTGACAAGTTTTTCATTCATCTGCCTCGCAGGTGGTACCTTTACTTCATATTCTTTGAGAATAAGTGTTATATAACCGGAGAGAGTCAGAAAGGTGGACGGCACCTTGGTTTTTGTTTTTGGTCTCAGCTTTAAACTCCTCAGAAAAACACAATTTGATGACATTTCTGTATTCTCTGTATTTTCATAGAAAATCCATTTGCAAGCTTCCATATTTCGATGTTTGCTTTAATTGACTCAGGAAAGTTTTGTATCCAACATTAACAACCTCTCCACAAAGTAAACCACCACTCACAACATCGACATGATTCTTTCAGCAGAAGTACCACCAAGACTGAAGCGGCGGCTAAACTAAGAGTTTTTTTCCCCCCCCTGTTGTCTTTCATCATTACGACCTAAAGAATTAAGTTCCCACATTAGTATCACTGGGACGCTCTGACTGCTCCATTTACCCCGATTCCAGCAGTCTGAGAGGGTGATTGAGAGCGAAAGCGAGGGAGCGAGACAGAGAGGGAGGGA
>OMPJ01042387.1:0-14767 GCA_900312935.1 Carapus acus
ACGAATATAAAGAAATATATAAAGAAAAATTGTAATATATTCATATTTCAAGTATTCCTCATTAAACATGTTTTTGACATGAAGCAATATTTCTCTTTATCTACAATTTCATTCCTTTTGAAAAATTTCTCAATATTTTTAGAATTTTAATTGGGGTCAAAAATGACCCTACTTGCCAAGAGAGGAAGTGTTGGTAGGTTGTGCATCCAAGTCTTAAATCATATAAATACTGTAGCAACAATTTCATGTTTGCTTGTTTGACTGAATAAGTTTTTTGCTAATTTTGGGGACGTCCAAGCCCATTATTACCTGACTTACTCTGCCATCCAAAGACCTGACTGACTCAGTCGCCTGTTTCCAATCATTCCGATCCAGCTGTCCTCCTATTGGGCTTTAGAAAAAGCTGTCCTAACTTCCAGGCCCGGGGCTCTTGAGGAAATAAGTAGTATTCAAAACAATCTCCAGATACCCTGCAGAAACACATAGTTGGTGTGGCATGTGGAATGAATTTGGAGCGAGAGACTTAAATGCATGTGACATTACAAACACAAAACAAATTACACAAATACAAAATCGAGATTTCCGGCAGCGGCATTACGTAGTGAGGAGAGGGAGAGGAAAGTTAAAAGGGCAGGAGAGACAAAGAGGAAGGGTGGAGATGGAAAAATGTGAGAGGGAAAATGAGCGAGTGAAGAACGGCGGACACCCTCAGTTATCGGCTTTGAGGAAATCGGCCGTGTCACATTCCACAGCGTGATGACACGTTGAGTGGTTTGTCACCGCAGTGCCGAAATCATCACAACTTCATGAGGAACCAGTAACCGCTGAGACCCAACCACCAATCGGACTCCACTTTCCATCCGATTCTCATCCCCATTGGCCACCAGTATCTATCTATCTATCTACATACTGTACATACACAAATACTGTATCTTCTTTATATCGATGGATGGATGGATGGATGGATGGATGGATGGATGGATGGATGGATGGATGGATGGATGGATGGATAGATAGATAGATAGATAGATAGATAGATAGATAGATAGATAGATAGATAGATAGATAGATAGATAGATAGATAGATAGATGGATGGATGGATGGATGGATGTTCTGTACATATGTTGGGAGTCCCAGTCAGACCAGTCAGGTGCATATCAGCACTCAGCACAATACTTCCAATGCTGTACAATGAAACCATTATAGCAGCTTTTCAAAGCACTTTTCAAAAATGCCTGTTTCAGGAAGTTATAAAAAACGAGATGGCTTCTGTGACAAACTACACTTACTTGGAGCCTCTGGCATTCAGTGTCCTTTCAGCGCTGCACACAATGAGAGCACGAGACCCTCATACTACAGCCTACAGTCCAAAGTTAGGGTCTCTGGTCATGGGTTCACAGGCTGGGGAGCGTCTGAGTGGCAGTGAGACGCGTCAAGGAGTTTGGGGGGGAAAACACGCTGGACTTCTCTCATATGCCAGCGTGCGCCACGCTTTGATTTCACATTTGTGCTTAAATGTACACGCGGCACATATTTGTTAAGAAGAAGTGAGCAAAACATTCCAGCGTTTTGAAGAGACAGCCTCTCAATTCCCAGCATCTTTAGTAATAAAACTTTGTGCTCTGTAAAATCTGGTATAAATTGGCCCTAAACTTAACATGCGTAAACAAGTACTTTATGCTCTCTTAACCACCGAATTCAAGGGAAATGAAACACAATTTTTATCAGTTTTCTTCTGTGGTTTCTCATTCTTTTCGTGCCTGGCTGTTCCAACCTTGTGTGAGATTAATCTTGTCCTTCATCCGGTCCGTTGCTTGTGATCACCTGCTCCTCGCTGCCCATTATTTTCCTGCATAAAGGCCGCACTGGCCTCGCCGGCCAAACATTTCCCCTCATGGAAATCCCCTGAGCCCTCTCCATGGTCGGCCCAGACATGAGAATACGAGGGTGTCTACACAGTCAGAGGGTGCACGCGATCAGCAGGGCTGAGTTATGGGAACGATATTACCCACAGTGCATTGCAATGTTCTTCACAAACATGCCATGGTAACATTATGTTGACATCACACATGAAGGGTTACTGGCTGTACGTCTTACCAGATTTGCCTGTTATTCCTGGCAACAGAGATGTTTGTCTTTTTGTCTTTTTGTGTAGTTTTTTTTCCCAGAATTGAACCAGCCACCCTCTGGTCCTCAGACAAAGTTCCTTTTGACTGCCGCCCCATACTGAAACATGTCAATGGACCCATGCGTGCAGATGAAGAGTAGATTAACAGTCCATTGCCTTCACCAATCAGCCACCTCGTCCCTAGGTGGTCTAAAATGAGAGCGATTGGACACATTGGGGTAAAATGGAAACAAAATAATTACTATGGTACACTATCATGAATCAATTTTGAGGTACACTAATGCGTTTATCATGGAGAAGTCCTGAAATCTTATTTGGACACTAAGAGGACAGAGCGCCAATAATCTTAACACAGTAGTTGAAACCATAATGACTTATCAGCATTGACTAATGGCTACTAATTATGGTTTGGCAGGATGACGAAAGATAAATTCCCATAAAATAGCAGATATTCATGCACAAAAGTGCTCTATACTTTGCTCTTGACTACGTTCTACTTTGGTTTGTGTGTCAGAAAGAAACTCTCAAATGTGTCATGATTCATGTGGACCTGTGGGAATGTGACAAGATAATTGCGATACTTATCAACTCAATTTCAAAATGGAACAATGGTGAAACGGTACTCAAAACAGACTATTCTGGTCATAGAGGGTGTTCACAAAAAAGCATTTCGGCACATTCTTTGCAAGTCAAAGTTAGGAGCCGACTCCCAGACCAGAAAACCCCTTTCACCAATCTTTTTCTGAGTTGAAATTCTCTGGTGTCCCTGTGGGGATTGGGGACATTGGCCAATCATGCCTGATGTCTTCAGTGGGTGTGCATGACAGTTGTGCTCTCAGGGGTTGGGAACCCCTCAAAGTTTGGGTAAGGGGCCATAGGTTCTGAAGAAGCCGGCCTCCAACAAGTAGGATGATATCTCATTGGACTCTGGCGAAAGTGTCATGATACTTCTTGAAAATGGTCTTGCGCGTCAAGAGGACGGTGTGGGGAGCTATGATGGCTGCTCAGATGGAGCACGATTGATTTCAACGGAGGCGGCTGATTGGTGGAGAGGACACTAAACCCAATGGGCAGAGCCTCTGTGAAGGAGGCCAGGATGGAGGCTTGCTGGGGATCAGTCCCAGTTCCTGTTGTTAGAACCTAAACTTCATGACTGTTCCTATGGAAGTGTGGGTCACGGTGGCTGCCGGTGGTTCAGAGATGAGGTGGCACTTGGAATGTCGCAGTGGGAGGAGTCGTGTGGGGCGCTGTGGTCCAGACCTGAGAAAGGAAACAACTTTTGATGTAGATGGATTAGATGGATCAAGTCCAATTATGGGCCTGTGAACTTTTCTCAATTCAGGTTCCAGTTACATGATCACACTGTTTATATACATGCATCCTTGACATCCTCGATGGGGTCCTAGAATTCAGATTTCATTTTTTTTTTAGATGTTACTTTGATTCTTGGTTTCCCCTCGTTTGTGTCTAACATTGTGCTTGTATTTCTCACGTCTACCTGTCTTCTCCTCCCCTGTAGGTGTGTCCCTGTGTCCCTGTCTCTGTGTCCCACCTGTTCCTTATTGTCTCCTCACTCTTCCCTCGTCCCGTGGCGTTTCCCTTGCTCCCTTCCTGCTCTTTGAATACATCTCCATGCTTATTAGCCCACACTCACTTTGTTTTCACTGCTGTGCCGGGCTATTTCACAGCCTGTTTCATAGCCTCATCTGTCGCCTGTGGTCAGTGTTCACCTTCAGCTCACCCATCTTTCTCTTTGATTTAGGAATTTTACATACATACACACACACACTCACACACGCAGCTCATACCCATGACATTCCTTTAAGCATCTTGTGACTCTGTTACATCAGCAATATATGTATTTTTTTCTATCATCAGTGAATTTACATGTCACTGTGCGTAGAGGGAAATATACGGAGCAGTTTCAGCTGCTGTGGCCTTTGGTGAGACGTGGAAAAGTTTGATTTAAGGGGCGAGTAAATTCTGTGGATTGGAGGTCAGGTTGAGATTTTATTAGTGGTTTATGCTTGTGGGTTTACAGGGTTGATACGAATGACGACAAATGAACGCGTTAGAATATCACATGTTGGTAAATCTTCAAGCCTACAGGTGTTTTTGTAAAAGTCAGTCAAGGCCAAAAAAGCCTACAGAGAGTTGTGAATGAGTAGAGAGCAGAATTTGTGTGCGGATAACCTCCACCCACAAGAATTCAGCTTCAATCTCTTGCAGTAAGGCTACAGTACAAAGCTGATTGGTGGCTAGTTGGCTACCTTCTTGGGCTTCGTGGTAACCAGCAATGAAGCTAATTTTAGTATCTAGTCAGTTAAAACTCTTTCATTTTTTAGGGCTTTTCCTTGACTGACGTTCTTAAGAACACCTGTAGGCTTGCATTTTTACCACCATGAAACTTCATTTTAGATGCTTTGTAAACAGCAACAAAGCTCACAACTGCAATCAGTTGTGACTCTGTTGACAGCGTCCAACTCAAAGTCAAGTCAAGTCAAGTCAATTTGATTTGTATAGCGCCAAATCACAACAGGAGCAATCTCAAGGCGCTTTACCAAATGGAGCAGATAGTGCCCCTCAGCATGTAAACAGTGAAGGTCCATGGGGTGGACACACAGAGACCCAACATGTCCCCCTTTAGCAACAGTGGCGAGGAAGTACTTCCATTGAAGGGAAGATACCTCGGACAGACCAGGCTGCAGGTGGGCGGCCAACTGCCTTGACCAGTTGGGTGAAGAGAGAGAGGGACGGGGAGAGAGAGTGTGATTGCATGATTTTTTGAATCGTATGCTGATGTAGAACTGGTCAAAACAAAGAAAGTGATGCAACACAAGAAAATGAAGGACATTTAATACACAGAGCGAAGATACAAGTATTTAAATGGCCCATCACAATAATGGCAGAGGATGCCTCCTTAAACCAACTTCAGTTCTGTTTTTGAGGGATGATTATGAGGGATTGCCACGGAGATTGATGTTCCACAGCCCATTTACAGAACCCCTGAAAATGTGTGTTTTTCAACAGAGGACGGAAGGAATTTGTCACCTTGTTGGTACACAATTGAAGTTCACAAATTGGGTTCACAAATTGGGTTCACAAATCAATTGGGTTCACAAATCAATTGGGTTCACAAAAACTGTTTTTGTGGTCACACTGTATATTTCTGTAACCACTGGTTACTTCTGTAACCAATAGAAATTCTCTTACCTGCTGCTGTAATCATAAAGTGGAGCCACCAAACGAATTTTCACCATGATATTGGACATACTGTAGTGTCTTGTGAAAATAAAGGATTCTTATTCTTATTTCTAATGATTCCGAAGAGAGATCACCTCTTTGTTTGGGAGATTTAGGAATGGACCACTGATAACCAAATCTACTCTTCACTGATGCATCAAGAGCGCTTAAGCTATTGCGTCATTACAATGAATCATTTCTATGTGAACATAAAGTTGACCCGATTTCTTTTTGAAAGGTTAGCGAGGCGTTTAGGTTTTCCCAGATGCCAAACACATTATGCCCTCAGTGACCAAAATGCCGAGTGGAGGAAGTGATACATCATGACAAACACAAACAGATGGGAAAGCTCAGCAACCAAAGTTCCGACACAGCCAAACCGAGTGTCTGCAGTCGACCTCCTCAAAGAAATATTTCCAACAGTGATGCGTATCTCATGATTCATTAAAAAATTCTCAGGGACATAAACTTCCAAAATGTCAGCCCATACATACCCACGCTTGTTTATCTCTCTCAAGAACAATAGATTGGCTGTTGATGCACCGCAAAACAGTATCATATTTAAATCAAACCCATTTACAGGGTATAAGTTTGCATGCGAGATATTTTATCTCAAAAATGTCAAGAGACTTGCATGAATTGTCTGACTGCTCCCAGTCTCGTGGTGTGTCTGTTGCTCGGAGGCAGCCAGAGATTCTTGGGTCTGATGATGCCTGTCTGTCTCTACTTGTTTTACCGTCTTCCTAACAGAGCCTCAAGCTGGTCCATGGTGTTTCCATGTTCTCTCCACAAATGTGTTGGTAGATATTTGGTATGCAATTTTCTGTTCTTTGTGCTCTGAGTTTGTTTATGCTTTGGATTTTTCTGTTTGCTTTCCATGTTACCGTATTCACCTGTTTGCATGTACCTAATGTCTTAATGTCCCTCTACTAAATGTTGACTTTTCTTCAATAACATGACAACACTAGGTTATTATTTGTTTTATCATCATGTAGCTCAGGCTTGTGTATTGCTTTGTTGGTTTAGGACCTTTGTGGATAGTTTAATGTGTCTGTGGAGTGTTGCTGCCTTGCTTTTATGTCAATAATTCCTTTTTGTAAGAAAAAAAAAAAATCCTCCTAATGTATCTCTGAGCTTTCTGATTGCCTCAATCTGAAATTTTCTCATGTGGCCTTGTGTAATCCATAGTTTTAACTTGTGTGTTTATAGTAGTATTCAAGTCTATTGTTTGCCTGTAATCTGTTTTTCTCATAGTGTGTTCCTTAACTACCACTAATACTTCATACTCTCATCACTATTCAGTCATGGGCATTGCCCAATGTAGTACCAGGCAATATTTTTCTCTGTGATCACTTGATCAGAAATTTGAATTTCATTGCCTAATCATGTCCCCAAAACTCTGGCCTTGTTTTCCGTCTTGTGAGAAGTCCAATATGACGTCACACAAACAGGAATGAAAGCTTTTAAGTTTTGGTTCTAGAAAAGTACTGTACCTCTGTGTGTTCTGATGCTACATTTCTTTAGCCACCGAAAAGATAGAGGAGAGTGAAATTTGCTTATTATTTCCTTTTCTTGTTCAGGACAGAGTACTTTGTAAAATCGTTCGGCTAGAGATCCTTGACCTTCTAATCTGAACAGCGAAAATAGATGTTCTGTATAACAAATGGTTCAGAATGTGTTACAGTTATATTCATGACTCTTTTTTGTGCAATGATTTACCTGCCACATGCTGCTGACTCGGTATGACAGAACCACTGCTCAGAGGAGGGAGTCGGTATCGTGTGGAGACACAATCCATTATGAGTTGCTGACACTGATAGAGGGATAAACAAAAGTACCACCCTTTGCCTTAGACCATGTTTATTTTAGGTTTAAATGAGGTACACGCAAGTGGGCTAAGTGTATCCTGTGGGTACTACTGGCGTGCCATCTCCTGTTACAGGTAAAATGAAATTACCTCAAGATGGACAGAAAGCAAACTTCCGATACTGTATCAAACCAAAAAAAGAGTTTAAAAGGGGACAAAATTGGAAAATACTACAGGGTGAATTTTCTTGTTCTTTGCCATCACACTGCGATGCCTCCAACCAACACATACTGAATGTGATTGTCTGGAGTTATGTGAAATATGCCACTGTGTAGATTATGTGGGCTAATTCCACATTATTGCTTGATGAGACATTTATTTTTCTGCCTTGGATTTTTGTTGCCTGAGTTTGTTCTTGTTTAATACAAAACCAGCGGTAGCAACAGTTGGTGAATTGCAAATAAACCCAGTGCGACCACTGCATGCCCCTGTGTGGCAGCTCAGCATTTCTGTTGACAGCTGAGTCACTGTTGTTGAGAGAAGCAATTCAGGGTAAACCAAATATTCAAAATATTTCACAATGCCAAGCTGCTTGTGTGCCAAATCAGCGCAAGTGTACGACAACTCGGTGGCTGACGAAGCTCTCTGCCTTGTTTCTCGCTCTACCGCTGACAAAACTTCAGATATTTGGCCTGAAAAGTGAAAGGTGATTCTCTCCCCAATCAAGGGCAGCGGTCTGAATTCACCAGTCCGACACGTGTTTTGAGTTTGAGGCCGAGACCTCAAGGGATCTTATAGTTGTCCATTTACCAACGGTTGGTTAAGGTTAAGCTGTTTAAGTGCAGCAGACATAAAATAATGGAGGGCCACATAAGGACACAAAATATTTATCATCACAGACCTAATTGTGAAAGTCCAGATGGTTGTAAGTTATTTTCCAGAATAAGACCCTGTGGTCATGACATTGTCAAGTCCCACTGGGACAACCAGTCAATGGTCGATCTTTTTTGGGGGTAGGGGTGGGGCAGTATGTGGCGGTATTTGTGCAATCCATTGTGACTCCACAAGCACTTTTGTTCAGACTATGATCTAAATAACTGTTTATTCAACTCAATTGAGGTGCATTTGAAAATATTTGCAAATACTTTTTATACGAAACTAATCAGAACTGTGCTGATCTTGTTCTGATTTGCGATTGTTGTGTTGACTGTCACAGTGTCCTGATCGAAATAAAATCTCTCTGCGGTAGCCGTGGCTGCAGTGGTTGATATCTCTTCTCTTAAATTTCTCGAGGACACCCACTTAAATCAAAGTTAAGTGGCCTATCCTTAGTCGACCCTCCACCAGGGACCCAGTACAGGCGTGTTTACGAAATGCACTTCCGCTTCTGATACAGAAAAGGTCCCAAGAAGAAGGTTTTTGTTTACATGTGAATTTCTCTACGGCATCACTCATCAATGCACATATTTGTTGTCACTGTCGTCACTGTCAGCTTGGCCATGAAAAAAGCTGTTACATGACACATTGGACAGATCTGACCAATTGTTTTCCAGGTGTAGCTGCTTTTCCAAAGAGCCTTGGACCTGGACATGGATGGCTCGGCCTGGCAGAAGAGGAACAAGTTCCTTTGCTCTCCTTGAAGGTTCAAGGTTCAAGGTCTTTATTCTCCATTTGTACAAAGACCAGCGGACCAAAGGAAATCCTCTGCAGAGCTCTGTCAGAGTTTGAGATCAACAAATCCCTGATTTTGACCCACTTGTTCATTTCCAAATTTGAGCTCTCAAATGAAGTTCAATTCCATTTCTATTCACCTTTATTTGTATACCACCAAATGGTAATAGAATCTAAAGGGTAAGTTAAAGCATCTCATGAGCGTCCTGGGCTGTGCTCAGGCAGACATGACCTAAAGTCCACAATTTTTTGGCAGTGTGAACACTAAAATCAGATTAAGAAAAAAAAAGTGACATAGGCCACTTTCAGATTTGGTTATCTATTGGCTCCACAATCAATTTTAGTAAAACAACCTTCTGTCTGCACGGTCTTGTCACTTTTAATCCTCTCAAGACACATGGGGCTGCAAAAAAGAAATGAACCCATGTAGACACATGAGGCGTCCATATCCACTTCTGAGAAGTTCCCTCCTTCCGTCTCCCTCCCTGATTGCAGGGTCACCGAGGTGATGGGACCTTCACACTGAAGCCATTGTGTGTCGAGCTATCTTACCATGAAATCGACGTCTTGGACTTGTTGATGAGGCAGATTCTGTTGCATCTTTTCAATTGAAGTTGAAGATGCGTTTATTCTCAATGTGCTTTAAATTTCCTTGGTGGTGTCAAGGGTCTCCTGGGGTTTCTTACACAGGGTCAAAGCTTAAATGGGTGGTTGGTGTGTAGGGAACTCCAGTTGACCTCCTGGTGGCCGTGCTCGTCGTCCCATCCACCTTTATTCGTCGCCAAGCAGGTCTGTCTCCCTCATCACTCTTTATAATTGTACCATGACACCAGCAGCTCCTGTTGCACATCCCGACGATAATCTATCTTTTAACCTTCTCCCCCAAGAATTTTTCCTATTTTCATTACAAATGTCCTCGTTTTCATGGACAATTTCGTTGGGGAATGTCTGTGTGAGTCTGCGGAGCCCCTTGTAACGTTGTGTGTGATGCGGGGCTACACAAACAAAGACCTACTGAGTGATGGACTGACTGTCTGACAAATTGATTGATTGATGGACTGATTATAATGGAGAAGCAGAGTCGTATCAGCGAAACTACAGTAAGAAGTGAGACTCTCAGAGGTGACACTTCAAAGTCAAACCAACACGGACGCATCACTACATCATATATTTGGGTCATTAAAGAGAATATTATCGCTCAAGGAGGGAACAATAACTGAGTGTCGCAAGTAGCATTCTTCTTCGCAATGGTGAGACTCGGTGGAAATATTTCTCTCGCTGCGGAACCGATGTTAAGGTGTTAGGGTTGTGCCGGCTGTAGATGTCACTGGCCTGGCAGAATGTTGAGGTGGTGGGTAGAGAAAAAACGTACATTAACCAAATATTAACAAAAAAAAAAAAACACTGGAACGAAGAGCACATGGCCGCTGCGTCCGTACGCACCGCCATCTCTGTTCTCCCCATAGATCAAATTTGTGGAGCACTGAGGAGCAATCGCCTTCTTTTTATGCAGGGACTTGTACCTGCAAGCTCTTTGTAGACATAGGCGCCCGAGTGGAAAGGATGGACAGTTTCGTGGGGCTGCAGATAACGTCTGAGCTGGGCTGGTCCCCCAACACCAGAGCCACGGAGAAAAAAGCCCAACATAGGCTTTTCTTCATCAGGCTGCTCAGGAAAGCAGGTCTGAAACATCGCCCTCTCACCCAGGCGGAGACAAAGGCTCTGCAAAGAGACATCAACAGTGCAGAGAGGATTGTGGGGACAGAACTTCAGTCCTTGAACTCGATGTTCGAGCAGCGTTGTCAGAGAGGAGCAGAGGGAATCATCCGAGCTGAGACACAAACACTGCTCACATGGCCTGAGACACAGCAGTGCGGACAGTGTCCTCAGTCACAGGACACGCTTCTTCATCAGCGTCTTCCCTGCCACAGTCATATTGAGGGGAGAGCTATAACTAGCCCAAACCCTGACGAAGCAATTTATCCCCAACTGAGGTGCAATAACATTGTTAAGTGTTCCTACCTGTTTAATGTAACCCCCCTGCCTCCCTCCACCATTGTGCTTTTTTCATTTAAACTGTTTGTATTCATATTGTTACGTCGTGATTTCTTGTTAATTTTCTATTCTCTGACATGTCTTTCTTTCTTTCCACCCTGTTGACTCTGAAAGAGCTCCAGAAAATAATCTGGCCTGCTGGTCTGTGTACAAATGGCGAAATAAAAACCTTGGACCTTGAACATAAATGCTGCCAATCAAATGGTGAATAAACTCTCTGTAGGGTTGACATGTTTGTATTTCTGATTGTGATGGAGTCAGTGCCTCACCTGCCATGAACCTCACCACACCTCACTGCCTGATATCTACATCAGAACACAATACATCATAGTAAGAGTCAGTAAGTAAGTAAATGAGTACGTAAATAAGAGGGAATTCTTTTGTGCAGGGAAATTTGTTTCTTTACTGTTCACATGACAGTGAAACTTTTAAAAGAGTCAAATTCACTTAAAACTGAGAAATTACTATATTTTGTGAGCCATAAGTGGACACATGTTTGTGTGAGTTTGGGACAACGTTGTATTCCAACATTTGGTTATGTTTGGATTAGGACATACAGTAGATTCGAGAATTGTCTTTACATCAAAAACCTAGTGTGGCTTGACTTCCAATCATAGTGAGGTAACATTGACTAGATGTTGGATGGTGGTTGCTTGCCAGCGCTACATGATTAGCTCTGACGTTGCAACTCATATGGGACAGACTTTGATACAACATCCTTGTCAGTTGGGGACCACCATAGTCGGAAGGGTCTTCATCCCTTACCAAAGCTGCACTAAAACACTTTGACAGGTTTTTGAACGCAGTGTACCACATCAAATTGGTCTGAGGTCCGTAAGCACAAGAATTCAGATATGGGGTGCACCAGAATTTAGGGCACATACCCATTTTTGTGAAAATTTAAGGATTTTAAGTGCCCCCCACACTGCAGAGAATACTGTATTTTCTCTCGGGACACTTTTTGTCATCCTGCTGGCCTCGTGTCAGACAGGAGGAGATGAAACAAATAAGGTGAAGCTTCATCAGACTTGGAAGCTCTGACTGGCGTGTCCACAGCAGCTCCTACTGTCCTATGTCCAGTCCAGTGTCCAGTCCAATGGGCCGTCCTGTGGGATTTTCCCCCACATTGCACGGCAACGCCTGCTGGACACAGATGTGTTGGAGGTGGAGGTCTGGCGGCTGCGGTGTGCAGTCCTCGTCATGCCTCCCCAGCCAGAGAGTCACAGTCGCCACCACACACAGACGCTCAGACTGGCACGGGGGAGTCCCGCTCTGCCCTCTGGTCTGGGTTCATGTCTCCACATCATGGAATTCTCCGTAACATGCAAATCCTCACGCCCACGCACCATTATTATCCACCATTATTTCCCGGGGTCATCCCGGGCAACGCCCGCTTCTCAGTCTTACATTTGTGAGATTAATGTCAGAGTTCCTGTCCTATTGGGGACAAAACAACAAACGGGAATTGTTGGGTTGCCGACGAGCTACAACTCTGAATCGTTGCTCGCGGACTGACGACATCGCCACCCAGCAGCAAGTGTGACAGGAAAAATTTGAAAATTATACAGTTGGATCACAGCCACACTAAGAGAAGGATGGAGTGCGTGTGGGCGCTCAGCCACTCACACGCTTTTCAAGTGCGGGGACGGAAACGGCCTGCGAGGCCTACAAAATAAGAGCATCAACTATGGGGATGGATGCTGTTATCTGGGAGTCACAAAATGCACAAACAAATGACATCACCACAAGAGTTCAGAAGGAAAAGGGTGAGGGTTGAGATTGCAAATGTGATTTCATTGAAATTTTCAGGACAAACCATCAACAGATTGGAAAATTGCGCGAAATTTAGCAAAATAAATGTTAAAACCTGATATATGAAGAAAATTCAAAATGTTATTTTGTTATTATTCAAAAATACAGATTTTTTTTGTAATATTAGAATTTAAAAAAAAGAAAGAAAACACAACAGTGACATACCCTGTAAAACCACACCTTAGTTTTAAAAAATTAATTGTCAACGGAAGGGAATAATGTCAATAGAATCTGCACTCTGAAATTCAAATATGAAAGACAGCCATTAAAGACCGCAATCTAATATGGGGCTGACAAACATCACAGCTCCGGGGCCATGATGACCTTTAAATTTTGACAAACAGGCTGCATCAGCAAAAAGTTCAGATGCATCAAACAGAGATGGGGAAAAAAGCATTTGGGTGTTATTATTTACCTTTGAATGGGACCGTTTCTGTTATTCACCCATTCTTGCCACTAAATTAAAGTCTGGTGTTTGTTTTGTTGCTGTAGTTTTGGTTGTTTGTGTGCAGTCAAAATTGTGAACTCCGTACCAATCTTTGGTGGGCTAGCTCAAGAACATTATCAGGCCTGATTTGGCCCACGGGCCGTAATTTGCCCGCATCTGATCTAACAACCGCATGTGTACTTTGTGTCCAGCGAAATAAAACGAAATCGACCTCGTATGAAATATTATGACTGAAGAATTTCCAGAGAGGAAACTTGGCGACAGAGACACTTCTGGTCGTGTGCTTTTACTTTGAAAGGCCGCGCGCTCACCGCAGTGTGTAAACGACTCGGTGTTGATAGAGACGCTCCTGGCAGCGTGTTACGCACTTTGGCGACACACACACATACACACACGTTGCGCGCCACGGTAGCCCGGAGAGACGAAAACAGTCATGGGCTTCCCTTCGTGACTATGTACTGGCAGTTTTACGACTGGATTGCACTCGCCAACTTCTCCTGGTGTCATTTAACGGGCGCGCATTATTCGCAGCGCTCCACTGCGCGGATTGAACCGTGAACGCATCACCGGAGCCGGCGACAGGACCTGAGGTGCGTGCGTGTGTATTTTTGTGTAAGCCTATGTGTGTGTGAGCGTGTGTTTGGTTTGTGTGAGCGTGTGTGTTAATGACTTGAGGCGACTCCCCTGAAAACGTGCGAGGGGGCTGTAAAATTCACCCAAACGATTGTGCTTGCGCGCTTTCACTTTCGGCAGGTGTGTGTGTGTGTGTGTGTATGTGTGTGTGTGTGTGTGTGTGTGTGTGCGTGCGTGTATGTGTGCCCCTGCGCGCGCGTTTTGGAAGAGGTCGAAAGGAAAACTTTGGAGCTGGGTGGGTGAGAACTTGGTCCCAACCCACACACAGCCACACACACACTCACACTCACTCACACACACACACACACGGAATAAGTTGGAGCGATGAAGAAGTCTCAGGGTCACAGAGTCTCCACATTTCAGAGGATGTACCCCGACTTGGGTTTTCTTGGTCCGAGTGTGTGACACCTTAGAGATGTTGGCGCTAGGCTCTGGATGGTGAAGGACCACCAGCATCAGCGGGACGTGACGCGCATTTTCCCCCGAAACGAGGCTCCTCTCTCGGCTGGACCCTCGCAGAAGCGACCCTCAAGGGAGGACCTCCAGAGAGGACGCGGGCTCAGGTGGAGAGGAGAGCTGAGGAGAAGCCGCCACACCAGAGCAGCGGCGTCCCTCATTCTGACCTCCTCCATCTCCCTTTTTTTGAGCCTTTCATCTCCTCTCCATCGTCTTTTTACGCGATCGGTTTATTTTCAAAATTCCGACCACGTGTTCCTCGATCAAGGTCGCGGTATTTGAGGTAAAACACTACGTTTGGGTCCCGCTGATGGATGGATTTTAACATCTGTGAGAATAAATGGAGCAGGAAAGCTACAATTTGAGTCTGTGGTACGTTTAAGTGAATTTGTCGTTTGGATTACTCACTTTTGGAATACTGTAATTTTCAACACATTGAAATTTTTTGAAAAATATCATGGATTCATCGTATGCCTCAGATGTACCATAAGGCTGATATGATATTTGAATGGA
>OMPJ01042391.1:0-11653 GCA_900312935.1 Carapus acus
TCCCCCCCCAGGTGGGCCCGGCGGGCTCCCAGTTCGGCCTGCTGGCCTGCCTGTTCGTGGAGCTGTTCCAGGGCTGGCAGATGCTGGAGAAGCCGTGGAAGGCCTTCCTCAAGCTGCTGGGCATCGTGCTCTTCCTCTTCCTGTGCGGCCTGCTGCCCTGGATCGACAACATCGCCCACATCTTCGGCTTCCTGAGCGGCCTGCTGCTCTCCTTCGCCTTCCTGCCCTACGTGACCTTCGGCACCTTCGACAAGTACCGCAAGCGCGTGCTGATCGCGCTGTCGCTGCTCACCTACGTGGGCCTCTTCTCCTCGCTGGTGGTCTGGTTCTACATCTACCCCATCAACCTGCACTGGCTGGAGCACCTCACCTGCCTGCCCTTCACCAGCAAGTTCTGCGAGAAGTACGACATCGACCACGACATCGAGCACGTGCAGTAGCCTCCGGGCAGGACTAGCCCCTCGTCAGGGGCCTCCGGGAACGCGGGAGCCTTTTGGATTTGTTTACTTCTGGAGGACCTCACGCCGGAGCCCAGAAGGTCCTCGGAGTCCCACCGAGGGACAGACGTGATGATGAAGAGGAGCCACGTGCCGGAGAAGTGAAGGATGGAACGAGAGGAGCCCGAAGGCGTCCAGCTCCTTCTTGAACTGGAACGAGGGACGGTGCCAATGCGACGCCCCCCGGTGGCGGCTCCTCTTGTGCTGCTCCGTCCACGTTGGTGCGCGATTGTTTGGTTGTGCGACCACCAGTTGCCTTAAGACACAAGTCGACGCTTTAAGGAGGCGACGCGGGAGCTTCTGCCCCCCCGCGCCCAAACACTCAAACCACCAAAGTCATTTGTAACCTCCGAGCTCATCTTGGAGAGAGCCTGAACAGGGCGTCCATCGGAAGATGGCGCCACCTAGTGGCCGTGTTGTTGCTTTGAAATCGGACGTTACGGCGCTTTCTCGACAACAAAGTTTTTGTTTTTAATAGAGAACGTCTGTCAATCTCTGATTTTAGCCTTTTTACCATCAGCCTAAGACCACCCACAACCTGGACAGGACACACACACACACACACACACACACACACACACTTTATCTCCTGGTGATAAGAGGAGGTATGTGCAACTGCGCAACGTGCACAAACTACACATTGTGTGTCGCTGTGTGTTTGGAAGCTGTAAGGGCAGATACACACACACACACACATTCACTCGCAAACACACACTAACAGTCAGATCCCCACACACATGGTGCGCATCACAACGCAAACCTCAAGGTGGAGACACCGCGTCCAACAAATGCGTCTGTGGACACAGTACAATGTGTTTGTCCAAACAGACAATGGGAAACAAATGAACACAGACACACACACTGCTTCCCATCTGATTTCCCCCTGGCTGATGTTTCTGGTCCCTGATTGGCTCCCGTTTGTGTTCCGATGTTTCCCTGAAAATGTGACGCACAGATTTCATCCCTTTTGGCCCAAATCGGGAATCCCTAAGTTCTGCTCAGGGTTCCAGTTTTTCGTGGCCACATCCGCACTGAGGAAGATCATCGACCTGAACCGGGATCGTAAACCTTTTTCTGTTTTTCTGTTTTTTGTTTTTGTTTTTGTCTCGTCGCTGGCTCTCTCGATGCTGGTCCAACGCGGCGGAATCGTCGGCGCCTCGCTCGTCTCCGTCCTCCATGACGACAGGACGCCTCACTGTCTCTGTTGGGGCGCCAGTGGTCTCCACACTGCCCCCTGTTTCACGTCCATACATGGAGAAATTGTACAAATGTTTATGTCAAAGCGGAGAAACTACGCTGGAAATAATAAAGTATGATGTAAATTTTATGGCTTATCAAACATAAATTCTTTGGCGGTGCAGAATGAAGACATTTATTTATCTCATTAAAGGAGGAGCAGCCACAACACATCCTGGAAGGAAAATATAGTTTAATAGTTCATCAGCAAACATACTTTCAGTGTGTATACCAAAAAATTGTCTTGATTCAAGACTTGATGAGGCAGAGCTGGTGAGTGTGTGAGGCAGGCAAGACGTCAAAGAGGAATTTTAAATGTACAAATGTACTTATTCATGCAAAAGTACATAATTTGTCATTATTCTATATGCTTAACATTAATTTAACTGCATGTTTTGTAGACCAAAACATGGTCTGTTTGTGCTAAAACACATCAAATTACAAATGAAAAGTTTGCAATACATTGATCCAGGAAAATAACACTGATATAAATTATGAATATTCTCCCAGCCTGTAATGTTTCCATAAGAGGCAAATACAAAAAAAAAGAAAAAAACTTCACTTGAAGGGATCATCACTGTAAACGTAGAAATGACCAGCATTTTTACAAAAATGACAAATGAGTGAGAACTCTCTTGAATTGAAACAACATGTCCAGCGTCCCTTAACAGCCGCTGTTCCTCCTCATGAAGGCGTGACCCCTGACGGGGTAGCACATCTCCACGAAGGCCAGCGTCCCCACGGTGACCTGGCTGGGTCCCTGCACCTTGAAGCCGCACTTGTGGTAGAAAGGCACCAGGAAGTCCTCGCACATGAGGACAGCCCTGCGGACGCACGGCAGGCAGCGCAGGTACTGCAGGTACCGCCACATCAGGATGGAACCTTTGCCCTGCTGCCGGAAGGTGCGGTGCACTGCCAGGACGTGGATGTGGACGGTGGTCCCGTGCGGTTTGTGGAGGGACAGGGCATCCTAGAGGGGACGGCGACAAAGAAGATTTAACACAAGACGCCAGGAGGCCGTGCCCACCCCAGAGAAGGTCTGGACCTTCTGGGTCAGTCTCACCTCGCTCAGCCTCTCCTGGTCCCACAGCGACCCGATGATGAAGGCCACCAGGCGTCCCTCCTCAAACCAGCCCAGGGACAGCTCGGGACACAATGTGAGGAAGTGTCTCACCTCGTCCAGGTAGAGAGGACACTCGCCTGACACGGAGATGAAGGCTGAGGACGGAGGGAAGGAGAGAGAGACGATGTAAACACACGCAGTCCACCCAGGAGATGGAGAAGATGGGACATTTGTGTCCATCAGATGGGACAGTTTTGCTGCACACCCTCTAAAAATGTTTAATTAAACTCTCAAATTAAACATTTTATAAATATTCTCCCAGCTTTTAATGCTTCCATAAGAGGCAAATAAATATATTCTTTAAAACAAATCATGATATGGGATCATCGTAGATTTGACGTAAAAATGACCCGCATTTTACAAATTAAACTCTCAGATTAAACATTTTATAAATATTCTCCCAGCCTCTGATGCTTCCATAAAAGAAAAATATTTTTACATAGAGTATATCCCGAGCTAAATACACACACACATATTTGGGATAATCTTGGATTAAAAATGTTCAACTGAATTCTTAAAACAAAGAAATTTAGGTCTGTGGTGATGTTTTCGCCTTAATCTCTTGTTTTGTACTTCATACATCAATTGGTCCTCATATCGTTATGACATCGATTATCTATGGATGAAAGAGCTCCAAGGAGGGAAAACCTCCTCAATCCATCCTCACATCTCATCCTCCTCCTCATCCAGCGCCTCACCTTCCCTCTCGATCTCGAACACGCTGATGGCGTCCTCGGGGCTCAGGCTTCTGAACTCGCTGGCGGGCAGCGTGTGTCTGCGGCCCCGCGGCCCCGCCGGGGAGCGCAGGTGAGGCGGCTTCATGAACGGAACGGCGGCCGCCACCGACATGCTGCCGCGGAGCTCCGGCCAAAACGCTTTTCCTGAGCCGAAAGGTGCCGTGCCGAGTCAATAACGAAACAAAACAACAAAACAAAAACAGTGTCTCGTGGAGCGCCTGCGCCGTGCGTAAAGTGGCTGTGCGTAAAACGGCTGTGCGTCAAGTCTGTGCGCTCTTAGCGGCGCGGCTCAGGTATTTATACCGACTCCCGCGGAAGGGGCGGCGGGTCTTAATCCCGCAGCAGGCTCGATGGCCACAGCCACCGGTCTAGATGGAACCATAAACACACACACACACTCACGCACACACATGCGGGGTCAAGCGGGATATTCGGACCTTATGATGGGCATTAGCGTCCCTGTGCCACCATCCTCTCCGCGGATTTGCCCGATCACGTGTGGTGAAAAATAGTGGAAAATCATTTAAAATCTGTTTTTTTATCACGTGACTTCATCGGTTCGCACAGGGTGAAGCGGCCCGCAGTAGTGTGTTAGAAATGGTTCCTCTGGAATCGGAATCGCCACAAATAGATTCATTCCGGGATCGAGCGAGGTCGTGACCTCGCCATAGATTGGCGGGTTGTTGGCCGTGGTTGCCTAGCAACGGCATCCTAAGGACTCTTCATGTGACTCCATTACTCAGAAAATTTCCATATTGTCCCCTTAAGTCCAGGTCATGATTTTTTTTAACTCGGTTTATTTTAAGAGGATCATGGGTGTTTGTTTACCACCTTCATTTATACAGCGTCAAATATGGTCTGACAGGGAGTTAAATTGGTCGCTTGGCGTTAAGGTCAACTCATTTATCTCTTTCTGTTTTTGTATTTAACTAGAATCACAAAACGAAGGTCAAAGGTCAGTTTTAGCAGCAATCAATAACATCACCAATTACTTCCCCCTCACTTCATGCATTGGATGAAAACAACATGTTTTTGTCCCGGTGTGAAGTTTTCCCTCTCTGGGAGTCACTCATGATGTCATCGTGTGTGTCTGAGAGTTTTGTTGTGATCTCATTACCTGCGGTGACCAATGAGGGCAATAATCGGATTAAGCGAACCTGGGTGATGATGTCATGAACGCCATAATGCTGAAAAGCATTATGGAATCCACGCACTTTGTTTTCTGGCTTTTCTGATGTCGCAAGTAATGCTGACACACACTCTGCATATTTCAAAGTGTTGAGAACAGATGTGAACAGATATTGTGCATATTATGGCTCAGGTTGTGAAATGTATGCTGACAAATGTGCAATGAAATTCAAAGCAATGTATTGTGACTCTCTATTTTGTACCCAGTTTATGTATTGATTCACTTCGAATCTAGTTTGAATGTATTTGTATTGCACCAAATCATAACAGAAGTTGTCTCAAGGATCTTAAATTATCATTATGATGTACACTTATTGATATGTATGCTTTTTGGTAAACACAAGCAAACGCAGTCTGAAATTTCCCCATCTTACATTCAAACTGACTTTTTATTATGACTAAGGCACATACAATAGCACAGAAAACAAAGAAACATTTCAATTTACAATCAAACATTCATTATCTTATTTGTAAACCGCCAAATTAAAATAGAAGTTATCTTCAGGCGCTTAAATTATCATTATTATTATAATATTAGTGGTAGTTGTAGTAGTAGTACTAGTGGTAGTAGTTTGTACATTTACTGATAAGTAAACGCTCGTTAATGTAAAAACAAGTACAGTCGACCCTCGTTTCTCTGGACAAATACAGACTGGACCTAGTCCGGACAATGAAAAAGTCCGGACATTGAAAATTGACCACCGGACATTGAAAATTGAGTACTGTACAGCCTATATTGCGCCTATACGCGCAAGCGTGGCTGCCTCGCTGGTGGCGTCGTCTGCCGCGAGAGCCACCTATCGGTCAAAGTTGTCATTCTTCGGTCTGGAGCGGCTGGAGCGGACATTTAGTCCGGAAGGCGGACGTTGTCCGGACATTTGAAAGTCCGCACAATCGAGGGTCGACTGTACACTCGTCTGAGATTTCCCCATTGTACTTTAAATCAAGACAACCCCTCAGTTCGATTCAATTCAATTCAATTAAATTTTCTATTTGTAGAGCGCCAAATTATAACAAATGAAATTCTATTTAATAAGAGCTATGTAGTACCAGGAGTTCAACCCCCCGCCACGACCTCCCGAATTTCTTATTAAATTGAAAGAACTTCCAAACCATCCCCCCCCAACAGCTGCCACAGTGAAAAAAAACGGGGGGGAAAAATCGATCCGTTTGCCGGCATTTCCTCGGGGAATTCGCTCCCACACTGCCCTCTAGCGGCGGCGGCCCCGCGGCGCGTGATGACGCCGGCACACTGCGCCAGTTAGGCAGCGCTCCGTGCGGACTTAAACACGTGCGCCGCCTGTTTTCGCCTCAGCGTCACTCCCTCACAACAGCAGCAGCCATGGCGGAGCCCGCAGCGGCGGAAGCGGCCACCACGGACGCAGAGACGGACGCATCCCCGACCGCGGACCTCTCCCCGGCGGCCAGCCCGAGCTCGGAGCCGCCGTCCATGGCGCTCTCCCCGGCGGCGGACTGCTCTCAGCGGCTGCTCTTCTCCCACGACCTGGTCTCCGGACGGTACCGCGGCTCTGTCCGGTTCGGCCTAGTACGGATGATCCACGGCGAGGAGGATTTTAACTCGGACTCGGACATTGATGATGGCGGTGGGAGACCCGGCGGAGGAGGCGGCGGTGGAGGTGGAGGAGGAGGCGGCGGCGGAGGACGGGGTCAGTGCGGCTCAGATAACGACAGCGCCGCGGACAGCCCCAGTCGGCCGCTGGGACGGGGCTTCGTCCGTGTCCAGTGGTACCCTGAAGGCGGCAAGCAGGACGTCAGGGAGACAAAGGTACCGCACCGTCCAATTTACGACTTATTTACAGGAATTATGACAGAAACCGGTGTCCTGTCGCGCCGTGCCCGCTGTCTGACTGCGTTTGCGGGGTGTTGGATGTGTTTTTGACCGGAATTGAGTCGCCGGTCCTGACTGAGCTTCGCCCTAATCCACCCGGACCCTGAACGCCTCACGGCGCTCGCTAACAGTCTAGCACCGATGCTAACTAGCCGTTTAGCTTGTAGCATCTTGTCACTTAGCTGATTCACCACCTCATTTAAATCCAACTGGCTTAGCAACATGCCAAGCCGCTGAACACACACCACCGGGCAGCCCGGTAAGTGTGTAAGCGCACCGACACACACACACCACCGTCCTGGGGGCTGTGAGCCCTGGAGCGCCTGGATTAGCTCATCCCGGCTATGTAGCGCCTTAGCTGGGCGTGACTTAGCGAGGAGAAGCGTCCATTGTCAAACATTGAAGAAGTCACCGCAGTTTACACAACGTCCCACAGGCGTTGACCGCTGCGTTTTTGGGTCAAGTGGCTTTTGTAGTTGTGTGAGATCTGACATTTAGCGGGACATTGCAGAATAACACAGCAATAGCCGGAGTCAGGGGTTGGAAATGTGGTGAAGTGATGCATTCAAGTTAAAGGGACAAGTCAATAATAAAGCAGTTGGCTACATTAGCTGCAGATATGTTGTGCCTTATATAGATTGTGTTTGTAGAAAGTTCCAGAATCCCAATTGTTTACGCTGTGTGTGTGTGTGTGTGTGTGTGTGTGAGAGAGAGAACCTGTGGATGGATTTGTCGGAGCAGGTGAATAAATGTAGGTCATCTTGCATCTTCTCCATAATGTTGCAAATTATGGAGGAGATGAACTTAAATCTGAGTTGTTGCAGCTCTGAAGTGTTTTGTCTGCTTGATGGACTTGTTCGTTTGGACATGAGACATCTTCACTGCTTTAGTGAAGGATGTCCAGGGAGACCCTAGCTTGGCTGCTTGTGAAGATCCTCCAAACACCTTCCAGAACCTTCCAGCTGTTCAGAGAATGATGGAATCATCCAGTTGTGGGCTTTAAAGGTCAGAGAGGATCAGGACGGACTGGACTAGAACAAGGAGCCTGCACGCTCGCTTTGCTTTTTGTCCCCAGAGTTAAATGAGCACATTTCTGGCCCGAGTGAGAAGCTCCATGGGAACAAAGGCCGAATGCCACGTCGGGGCCAACAATGACGCCAATGTTTACGTCCTGCGCTCGCCGTTGTGCTGTGTCATTACTACTGCGAGTCCCCAGGTGATCCCGCGTTAGCTGCACTTGTTTGTGTGAGCTTTTTGTGCGTCTCAATTCGTATCTCAATTGAATGTGAAGCGTGTGTGTGTGTGTGTGTGTGTCACACACTGACTTGTCTTTTCTTGTCCCGCCGCCTTGTTGCTCGTTTACATGCTGGAGATTGAAATCACCAATGCGTGACGGCTGTACCTGCTGATTGCGGATGTTTCTGGAGATGCTATCGCCACAAACCTGCAGCTCCTCTGCTTTTTTTCTTACTATTTTTTTCTCTCTCAAGCTCTACGTTCTGCAAAAACACACACACACCTCCCTCTCGGGAGACATCAGCGGGTAGGAAAGTGTTTGACTGCTCAGATTCTGCCACAAGCGCAGCATTTCCCTCCTCGGGCGAAATTACTCTGCTAATTTACTTGCCAAAAGGTGTTCGAATAACGCTTGGTTCATCATGAACATCTTTGTTTTTCCCACAACATTGTGTGTATCCGCGTGTGTGTTTATGTATGTCATGATTTACACTCTTGCATAGTTTTTTTCACTTGAGCTTCCATATTGTAGCATCAGCACAGCATGTTACTGTAGCGTGTCATGCTAATCATGCTAGTGCCGGGATAGTGACGTCATAGTTGGCGCGATTACATCATCGTCAGTCTTGGCGGAGGCGATGACATAACGGGAGCAAACCCCTGCCGACGAATTTGTTAGTGCGAGTTTGGCGTAATTTGCATTGATTCGACTGCGGCCATGTTTTTTTGTAGCCTTGTTTTGGCAGATGTTGATTAAACCATTTGCTTTGTATAGTATTTGTTCTTTCTTCGCATGAGTTGCTCCCCTAATTTCGAGTTCTACAGTTTTTGTGTCGGCAAATCGGTCGTCAGTTGGCGATGCCAGATGGTTCCAACAAAGTCGACTTTCAAGGACGTCGCTTAGCTTTTTAGTCAGACACGTCTCCTGTTCTGCGTTGGTCCTTTAATGCCAAGAACGAGGTGGCATCTGCAGCTCGCCTCGCGTCTTCTCTCCCGATGAAACCAGAGCATCTGTCTCTGGAGAGATGGAGATGGAGGGAGAGGGAAAGGGGCTCAGATCCTCTCCTGAGTGCCGGCACCAGCGATGGCGGCGTCTCCTCTCCGTCTCCTGTCGGCTGGGAACATGGCTGACGTGTTTCCTTTGCCTGGCCTGTCCTCTGAGGAGCCCAGCAGCAGCAGCAGCAGCAGGCTGTTCTTTGTCTAAGTATAAAGGGTCTGCACAGCCGGCTGGGCGTCCGGCCCACATCTCCGTCCTGAAACGCCGCTGTGTTGCGCTGACTCCGCCCCCTTGGCGTGTTGAGGCCTCTTCTTGAATGGGGAGAGTGTGACGTACCAGGTTCCCTCCAACCTCGATGGTACTCGGGTGCTAGTAGATGTGACCTGACCTGTTTGAGACACTTCTCGATGCTCAAAAGTCTTCGGGAGAGTGTAATGGTGGACAAACTGGAGCTGCCCGGCCTCCAATCTGTGTTTCTATGGTAGCTGAGGCGACCTTTGCCCTCTTCCCGGGATCCGACCGCCATCTTGACCACCTCAAACCCATAGTTCCTCCCAAACCTTCTCATCTGTTGGCGACTTGTGTGTTTTGTAGTTAAACAACATCCAAATCTCCACGTTTACCACGTCCACCTGGCTGTCTTTGTCCCAGTCGTCCCCCCTACCCCGCCTTTGTGCACTTAACGTGGAGAAAAAAAACACGTCGTCGCTCAAGAGCGATGAGTCACGGTTGCCTTCTTCGGCTGCTGCTCTCCTGTCAGCCGCCGTGCGATTCACACGTCGTCATCGCAGTCGCAGCGGCGAAAGTGTTCGTTTTCCCACCGCCGCTTGTCAAGCGTGTCACACTCAGGCGCAGAAATAAGCTGTCCCTCAGTGCTGTGTTACAGGGAAGACGCGTGTATTAGCGTGATTGGACAAGGTCTGACGGCAACATTGACCTTACCTGATCCCCATTGGGTCCCAAAGGGCCTGTGGACGGATCGATGTCCACGTCCAACTTGGGTTGACGAGCTTAGCGGAAAAAATTCATGGATGTCCCAGAAAGGCTCTGAGTTGAGTCCCACTTGAGGACGAATCTAGTGGAGGACACGCTTCTGTCCCTTTATCTTTCCCCCTGTTGTCCACCCGCTCACGTCTTGTCAGTCTGTCCTGTCCTCTCGTCCCTCCTCACGTATTCTCGTCCAGTTGGAAACTTTTCTGGGTTGTTGATTTGATAAAAGATGCTAGTGTGGCAATCCCCGCTGCTGCTTCTCAACTTTCGCCGATTACAAATGGCGCTGAACTGCGAAGGCATCGCGCGGGAATTGGCCCCTGAGCCAGAATCCCTGTGTTCGGTCCCCGCAGGTGTGGCACGTTTGCTGCCAGGCACCTGCCCAGCAACATTCTGGAACACGGAACCTCATCGATGATGTGTCTGAACAGGTGCCAGTCTCACTGCCAGTCTCACACACACACAGACACACACACATTGAGAGCACCCATGCCATCATCAGAACCAGGGTGTGGAGGAGGGAAAGCAAAGGAAGGACCACGGCTGACAACAGTGAAGAGCTCACAGTGTGTGTGTGTGTGTGTGTGCAGTGTGTGTGTAGTGGAGTTGCTCCTGTCGATCTTGTTTATGTTTATGGGGATATTGTGTGTGTGTGTGTGTGTGTGTGTGTGTGCGTGTGTGTGTGCGCGCGCGCACACCCCTCACTCACTTGGTCAGTGTGGTGAAATATGAAACCAGTGCGCAGAACTTACAGGTGACTTTGGTTGCATTTCCTGTTGACGCTGCATCCCTTGTTGTCCATCTCAACACACACGCACACACACGCACACCCACAGGCACACTCACAGACTGTACAGATTGCTCCTTTATCACCAAATGTACTGCTGTGATGACGGGGGGAGGTCAAAACTGTGTGTTTGTCTCCGTGTTTGTCTCCGTGTGTGTGTGTGTGTTTGTGTGTGTGAGAATGTGTGTGTGTGTGTACACAGCATCCAGTCTCCTTCCTGCCAGGTGCGTGCTGCGTTCAGGGTCGGACTCGCTTGTCGTCCAGGTGTGAAACGGGACAGGCTGTGAACCTGTCATCCTCACACACACACACACACACACAGATACACACAAATCTTTCTGCTCCGTCCTTTCCTCTCTCTCCTCCTCTCTCTCTCTCCTCCGCCTCCCCGTCTCACCGTCGCCCACCGCGGCCTGGTGGAATGACGGCTTAGCGTCTGGCTGCTAAAATTAGCTCGTCTTGATATGCTCCACTTTCCCGCTGAGGCCGACGGTGGGAAGAGAAGAGGATGAAAAAAAAAAGAAAAATGTTGACCTGCGGCGGGGATGTGGGAGAAAACGATCTAATAGGCGAATCCGAGCGACGTGATTAAATTTATTCATGCTTTGATTGTGACAGCAACCAGCCGAGCGCTCTTGCCTGCAGTACCTGTAACCGCCACTAGGAGAGCCGGTGGTTACGGTAAATCAGATATGATCCCGCTCGCTCCTCCTCCCCTTCTCCTCTCCTCCCTCCTCTACCTCCTCTGGCTCCTCCCCCTCTTCACCCCTTCCTCTCCACCCTCTCTCTTGGTCCCTCTCCTCCTTTCCTCCTCTCCTCGCTCTCTCTTCCTCCTTTCCTCCCTCTCCCCTGATTTCCCCTCCTTGTCTCCATTATCTCCCCCTCTGTGACCGTCTCATCTTCTCCACACCCCCCCCTGTTTTCCTCCTCCTCCTCTCCCCCCCCTCCCCCCCCCTTCTCTTCTCTCCTCTCCTCTCCACCCCCCTCCCCCCCCCCCACCCCACCCCCCCCCC
>OMPJ01042408.1:2500-14881 GCA_900312935.1 Carapus acus
TCTTCCTTCCTGATCACTCTCACAATTAGCCAACACCTAATCACACACAGAACAACAACCTGTCTAATTTTCATTTCCTCCCCACTCACTGTCTTCTCTCTCTCTCTCTCGTTTTCTCTTTCTTCATCCCTCCTTCACACACCCTCCACTCTCCTCTGCCTGTTCCATTCTGCCTACTTTATCATAGCTTCTCTCCACATGAGGGGATTCTCCGGACCCCCGGAGCAGAAAATGGAGGATAGTGGAGAGAAACGGTATGAGATAAAGGCAAAAAAAAAAAAAAAAAAAAAAAAAAAAGAAAAAAGAAAAAAAATCACCCTGGCAAATATGTTGCAGACAAAAACACACGCACATACACACAAACATATCCATATAAAAACAAATGTTTGTGATCATTCATTGTCATTTCAGTTGGTGTAATAAGCATTTAGGAGTAAAATAAGTGGCATTGTGTTTTTGTGATGATCTGTACTTACCAGTCAGAATTCACTGTTTTTCATTTGTGCTTTTTCCTGGAATCACAGGCCTAACATCTGAACTGGCACATCAGTTATTTGGTAGGATGCAGAGTCCTCAGGCGGCTGACTGTTGCATTTGATCTCCCCGACGTTCCACACAAGGCAAAGCTCGTCTATCATGGAGGACAGCTCAGGTTGCGCCTGGTGATAAAGGATAAACAAGAGCATCTTCCTCTGCCGTGCCCTCCCCTAAACCACCCACAGTCATTACATGCTTTCCAGCCCAGCAAACAGCCCAATGTGGCGGCAGATATCCAGCATTTGCATGTATGTGAGGAAATATTCAATCCCGCTTTCCACTGCCACCGTCACTGATGGCGGATTATGGCAACATTCAACGTGCTTGTTCATCTGAAACCGTTTTGATAGTGTTACAGGGGGATTATTTACATATTTACCTATACATTTCCTCTGAGGTCAGGTTGTGAGGTCGCGGCTCCAATTAACATGCACAGCAGGGATCAAACTCGGGCCTGAGACTGAGCCCCAACACATTATTTGCTTCATTGATGCTTCATTGATGCGTCAGACTGCCACATGCATGAAAACAATCTTCTGGATGCTACCGCGAGCGAAAAAAAAAAAAAAAAGGATACCGACAATAAACAAACACTAGTGTTGTTTTCAGATTGAAAGCAGTGCGACGGGAGACTGTGCGTGGCTGAACTAGCGCCTGCAGTGGAATAACTGTGCCACCAATTCACGGAAATAAATAAATAGATGATGTTTCCCAGTTTGACAAACAGGTCGGGAGACAAACGGATTTATCGGAGGAGAAGGATTATGTAAATCAGGCTGCGATCTGTGCAGTGGTAATCCTTTCCGCGGTGTGCAATCCCATAAAAAGTGTTAGTGAGATTAGCCAGCAGATTAGCCACATAGCCACGCACATATTTAACTGATTAAAACCCTTGAAAATCCAGGCCCTGGGGAGGACTCGCACCGTTTAGGATTTGTATCCGCTGTTAGCTCTCTCCTCCTGCATAATGATGGAATATTTGGTGTGTTCTCGGCGCTGTGTGTCTTTTCCCGTGTGTCATTGCGCAATCAGCGCTAAAAGAATAAAGATAGCAGATTAGCATCACCCCAAGGGAGACAAAGGAGGTTTAATTTCCTTTGTTGCTTGATGATTGATGAGGAAGCCTCTTTTCTGTCCCCGTCGCCGACGGCAAATCTGCTGCACGGAAATCACAGGAGAGTGAGAGACATACAAGGGGAGAGTGGTTGTGTGTGTGTGTGTGTATGTGTGTGTGTGTGTGTGTCTGTGTGTCTGTGTGTGCGCGTGTGTCTGTGCAATCAATTTCTGATCGGTGGGGCACAGTTTATTGTTATTGACTAAGCGATCAATTGATGATGAGTTTGCATTCCTGGGGGAATGGCTCCTACAAGAATTGAGTACCTGAAAACAGCTTGTCAATTTTCCAATCAATTCGACAACAGCAGGGAGACGAGGTGAGGGGGAAAAAGGAGTGTTTGAAGGCCTGCAATCTGTGAGACAAAACCACAAAAGAGAGCATTGTGACAGCGCTAATTAAGAGAAAGGACGTAAAACGTTGTTGGGCAAATTCAGTGCTTGGAGATAAAATTCCTGCAAAACCTCCCAGTGCACTAAATCTAATATTAGTTTAATGTTTTGTTTGTGTTCAATTTGAGGGGGAGTATTGAGAATGACATCACCACTGAGCTGCGCATCGTCCCGTGGAAAAGGACCCAGGTGATCGAACCCTGCTAATCGTACGGGACCTTGGGGGCGACCAGCACAGAGCCCTGAGGGACGCCGCCGCTAATGATTCGGAGAGGACTCTTGCTCATTCCGGGGACCGTATCAGGTTGTGCGCCTGAGTGAAGCTGAAAATAAGACGAGGTTAATAGCCGAGGGTTCCAGCGTTGCCGCATTAGCCGTCTGCATCGATTTCCCATCCCTCGTCGCGCTGCCTCTGCCATTGATTACATCAGGGGTGTTTACTTGATCAGCAGTTGATGCCTCCCAGATCCTGATTGGCTTAACACACTCGATTAGATGACTTAGGTGAGGACAGAGATTGAACATGTGCAGCGGGATGGAACTCGAAAGAGGAGGACCCACAGCCGCATGCTCAGACTAATCTTCCCTTTGATTTCACCACCATCGACTCTCTCCTCCAGCCCTCGTCATCACGTCCGCATTGTCCGCATTGTCCACATTGTCCGCATCCTCCGACCTGTGACGAGATTGCGAGGGGGAAAGAATGCGAGGGTGAGAAAACATCACGGCGAACAGGTTCTAATTAATCACCGCAACTCAGCTGTGCGGCTGTCAATGGAGATGCGAGTTGGGAACGCTCTCTTCGCAGCCTGCCCGCTCTCGCTGGGTAAATATGACAAGGAATTCTCTGGTGTGTCTGCCTAAATGAGTCTTGTTCAGCAATGTAGTTCTTAATTAAGAGTTAGTCGCTCAGGCAGGGAGCCCCTCAGCAGCTGCAGCTCCTCTGCAAGGGCTGGGCAGCCTCAGCGCTCAGCTCTGATGTGTTGATTGTTCCGAAATAAGTCCAACTGACAGCTCCAGGTGAAAATTCGCATTGAAGATGGCAAAGTCAAAAACACACACACACACACGCACAGACGCGCACACACACACACACACACACACACCTTTATCTCTGTCCCATTGAATAACTCTGATGCTTTCCATATTTCATGCAAGGGATTATTACAGCTTACCCACAATCCCCAGCAGCTGATTATCCTGCATGTTGACAGGACAGAGTTGTGCTATCGGCCCAGTGCAGCAGTCAACACTATGTGTGTGTGTGTGTGCGTCTGTGTGTGTGACAGAGAAAAAATACACACGGCGGATGTGTGTGTTCGAATGAGAACACAGATGTTTTTTTTTTTCCTCCTGTAGTTTATGTGTGTGCATGAAACAAAGGAGAAATTTCTCAGTGTGTGTGTGTGGCTGCATCTGCAAGTATATTTGTGTGTTTATTTGTGTGTGTGGCTCAGCTCATCCAGGCAGGTGTTTGTGGCTGATACCTGCAGCTCCAGCAATGCTGATCACCTCAGCATGGCACCTCACCTTGGGAGGGAGACAGCTCTAAGCTCATTAGTGCATAGTACACACAACACAACACTCACACACACACACACACACACACACACACACATATTTAGGCAGGTGTGCAGAACAGTGGGATACCCACAGAGAGGCAAAAAAAAGGCAGAAGTTGGAAGAAAAAGGAGTAAGAAACTCAAAGCTCGTGGGAGGGAACAGAGGATAGCATCACTTTAATGCCTAAAACAAAGAGGGAGACGAGAAAAGAAGGCAGTGTGAAAGTCAAAAGGATGAAGAGACAACAAAACAGGCGAGGAAAGACAATCCCAGCCGACGAAGGCTTTGGAGAGGCTCAGACCGAGGAGGGACAGAAACAGGAGAGACACAAAGATTGAGGAGAGGAGGAAAAAATGAGATGAGGGGGAGGAGGAGAAGCAGGAGGAGGAGGAGGGTGGCAGATGACGGCACATTAGGCTGTAATAGTTTGAAAAGCTGCATTTATTCCTCCTGACAGCACCTGTGCTCTGTGAATCCGCAGATAGCAGTGCGCCGCATTCTGTTACTCACTTGGAATATTAGAAAGGAGGATTCACCTAATTGCTTACTGTATGTGTGCTTGAGGAAAAGTGAGTTTGTTGGAAAATGATGACAAAAGCAAGTCTGCTCTGCTAAAATAAGCAAAGATGTGGAAAATAACTGAGAAAATCGCGTCACTGCATCCAGCATTTGCTCAATTTCAGATATTCGACTGGTAAATTCCATAAAAGGCCCACATGAATCCAATTTTCATCTTCGCTATAAAACTTAAAAACAAAGGGGACAAAAATGCAGAGCGCGTCCAGCTAAACGCAGGCGTATTCATAATATAAGAATAAACTGAGCAGTGGGCACATTTTTTAATGTGGCATTCAGATAAATAGGATTAGGGATTTGGGAGATTTAGAGGGAATAATCCGCCCGACTATCGGCGAGAGGTAGCAAACGGCTCTGATCAAAAGCGTACAACTCGACTGAGGGATCTACTAATGTCGCCTCTAGACTCCTGCATCCTTTCTCCTTCTCGCCCCCGTTGGAGGACCCGCTTCCATTTCACACCCTGACCGCACTCGCTGCCACATTATCACCTAATATTCACGCCACCGCGTGTGTTTGCGTTTGTGCCCGCGCATGAGGTGCAGACAGAGAGAGCTTTATATAGTCGGAGTAATTAATCAGATTTACAGTTTACATCAGCAGAAGCAAAGACAGGGCTGCTCTGTTTGTTGGGGGTATTAGTATTAAGCAGGGGATTGGACTCGGTTATTTAACAGGCAGTTGATTTGAACAGCTGCTCTGTGTTGTTGAGTCCATACTCGCTGTGTGAATACCGGCCACGCTTTCAAAAAAAAAAAAAAAAAGACAAAACATCAAAAAAATCAGCACGCGCCATTCTTTTAACATTTTGTGAGAAAAGAGCTAGGATCATATGCTATTGGGATTTCAGCAAAAGACAATAGAGATGTCCGATATTAGCATAAAAATGTAATATCGGTACCGGATTTTTTTTGCTTTAAATCCGATAAAATAATGCTTGCGTCACACCGAAATAGTGCCTATGCGCACCTGAAGCGTTTAACGGCGCACAGATGATGACCTCATCAAGCTGCGTCTTGAAGCGTATCAAGAAGCGTAGATGGCTGCAGTAACAAACTTGCTCGCTCGGTTTCAACGTTTTGACTGTGGTTTGGAATTATTTTCAAGTGTCTCCTTCGTACGTTAAACTTGCAATTTGCAATGACTGCAAAGCGTCAGTTATGCGAGGCGGTATATATCGGAACCGGCTGATATCGGAAAATTGAGAGTTGGACAACATCGGCATATCGGATATCGGCAAAAAAGCCAATATCGGACATCCCTAAAAGACAAGAAATCATCTCAAATAATACACAGTTGTGGTTGGAAATTATTTCTGCTACACGAGAAGTAGTTTTGTCGGTGTCCTCAGGTGGCCTTTTGAAAAATTGCTCTTCATATAAAAAGTTCAACGTCCAATATACAGTAGCTTCATGTACCTCCTACAAATGGCAGCTTCCAAAGGTCATCTTAAAGAAGCTCTTTGTATTTCCAGTTTTTAAACATACAGGGTAAAATGGCGTAACGACCACAGGAAAATGTCCTGATACACACCTTGATTATGAGGTGAGCTTGCACAGACTGTAATCATAATTTAACGTGATCGGCTGGGACAGGTTTTGCAAATGTCCTACTAATTGCCAATTTTGCGATCTATAAACCAAAAATGTGAGAGTAAACATATCAAAAGCTGCATTTGGTTTGAATCTCCAGCAGACCTTTTCGCGGGTGCACTGTGAAATAATTCCCAGTGAAGTAGGCTGCAAGGTGAAGTGGAGTCACACTCACATTCAGATTTATGTGCCGTTTCGGGCCCGAGCCCCATTCAGCCAATTTCAGCCACATCTCCCTTCACTCCATTATCGTCGGTTTATCTCTCACGCCATGAAGCACTTCTTAATGCATGTAGAGCACTGCGAAAATCTCCTCGTTTCATACTTAAACATCACTTAAGCTGCAATAAAATGGAAACAGCTGTCACGTCGCACCTCCAGTCTGTAAGAGGGCAAAGAGGTTTGGCTGATGTGCATTTATATTTGTGAAAATGGGCTGTTGAATTAAATAACCTGAGCAAATGACATTTTACAATTGGAACTCATCCAACAGAAATCTTTTAGAAGCTAAAAATAGCACACACTCCTGAGTGATTCCAGAGGATTAAGGATCCAAAGACGAGCCAAATAAGTTTCAGGAAAATAAGAGAAACATCACAGCTGAAAAAATGAAAGGGCTGAAAGAAAACTTTAAAATTACAAAACCAAATGTGAGCGAATGCCTTTTAACCACCATTATCCTTCCAAACCTTTAGCCAAAGAAAGACAGATGGGTGAGCGTCATGAGCAGCGTGCAAATAGAATCTGTTGTCTGCCACAACAGACTGTTGCCTGACGTAACATATACCAATGAAAACATCAAATGGTGGCTAAATGTTTGTCTCTCCAAAAAGCTCCACCATTTGAGTGCAATTAAGTCGTATTCATATGTTTTTAAGCAAATCAAGGAAGTCAAACAACGAGCCGTTTACAAAAAACAAACACATTTATTATCTATACGTTCCAATCAGTTTAGATTAGCTAGCATTAAGACCACTTAGTATTAGTCTAGATGTTTCAATGTAAAAGACATACAAAAACAGTCCGTTCTAAAGCATGTAATGTAAGAAATCAATATATACATTTTTACAAACAAACGGACAAAAATAGATTAGAAAAACAAAGCAAAGACATGATATCAACTTGCTAAAATTTGGCTGTGGTAAGACTGATCGACACAATACTTCTCCAAAGAACCATCATCGGCAAAAGTTGGTTGTCGTCTTAAATAACTGGTTTTGTAACCGTAAAATTCCAATGTTTTTGTAACACAGTAGGAAGAACATGAAAATTCAACAAGTGAAAGTGGGTAAAAAGACATTTGGAGTACCTCAATTTTAAAAATGGGCTCTTCAGTCACTCTCAGGATGACCTCAGAGTGCACATTTTGTCTGTATTTGCAAATTATGATTGCGAGCCATCCGGTGAGACATGTTGAACAGAGAGTGGGATAGCACTTCACTTCACTTAAGAAGCAGTTAAAACGTTTGCCAGGATCTCAGCTTCACCCCAAATTTGAACTGAAACCAATAAAACATTCATATCTATCCAGTGACAAGAGGAGAAAGAAAAGAAAAATGCAGAACCTGAGAGAAACCAAGCTCTTCCATGAAGGTCGTTTCCAATATAATCTGCTAAACTAAAAGCTAATTTGGTTTGGCGCCTGAAGTTTTTTTTTTTTTTTTTTTTTTGCCCTCTAATTTATTCTGACATTTGAAATGAGTATGAGAGTGCTGTGTCTCGTGAGGACCAAACCAATCCGGAGCGGGCCTCTGCAGCGATGAGATGCGAGTTAAAGGTCATTTCATGGCATTCAGAATGTGGGTTTCAACAGTGTAGGAGTGTAATGCGCGTAGGATGGCTGCCAACATTACAATGTGTGATTAGTGTAGATAAGACTTGGTGTTAAGACAGCAAATGTACTTAGCACTGCTCAGACGGCGTAGGCGTATCAGAACAGCAGGCTGAGGTTACAAGGTCAGAGTTAATGTCACAAGGTGGAGGATCAACGTGCTCTCGGCGGAAAGTCTGAAAAATAGAGCACCAGTCACAGTTGAAGTTTTCCTTTTCCTCGGGTGTTAACCATGAATCCACTTGCTTGTCCCTTCACTTGCTCCGTGTCCATTCACGCCATCTTTCCACCTGCCATCCATTTACACGGAGACTACGTCCTGCATGCTTGCTTGCTTGTCCACTCAAGGTTCTTCACTCGTGCCGAGACACGTCCTGCATTCATTCATGTTTGCTTCTCGATCTGATGTTTCCCGGAAGCGGTGGTAGCAGACATAACAATGCAAGTCCCATTTGGCTCACTCACTGGCTGGTCTGAATTCTAAGCAGAAGGCCACACAGGGAAAATAATTTCCATTTTCTCCTTTTCCATTAGCATCCAGCTGCTTCATTTAATTCCCCAGTGCAGTGGCGCACTGTCTGCGGATGCACTGAAAATGTGCATAAAGGAGTAACTCCTCTCTGTGGCTCTGTGGTAGATGTACCAGAAAAGGGAATGTGCTCTCAAGGTAAGTCATAATGGCAATGTCTGGTGCTGCACAAACACTTTGAGAATCATACGTGACAGACGTCCGTTTCCACCCATTTTCTTAGTAGATGACCTCGTAAACAGTGGCCTTCTTGTCCCCTGAACCGGTGACGATGTACTTGTCGTCGACGGATATGTCGCAACTTAGTACTGAGGAGGACTCCTTAGACTGCAGAGAGAGAGAGAGAGGGAGAAGTGGAATGACAGGAGTTAGGTAGAAGAGACAGAATGTTCAGCCTGTAGTGTAGAGGAAAAGCTGAAAAGTAGAGATGTCCGATAATATCGGCCCATCGATATTATTGGCCCAATATTAGCATTAAAAAATGTAATATCGGTATCAGATTTTTTTGCTTTAAAACCGATAAAATAAAAACCGATAAAAATAAAATAATGCTTGCGTTACACCGAAATAGTGCCTATGCGCTCCTGAAGCGTTTACCGGTGCACATATCGGTATCGGCTGTTATCGGTATCGGTAAATTGAGAGTTGGACAATATCGGCATATCGGATATCGGCAAAAAAGCCAATATCGGACATCCCTACTGAAAAGCCTTCCATATTTCTGAGTGTCACGGCCATCACCCCAAACTGTCCTCTCTCATTTAGACATCAATAAGTACTTATAGGTGGCGCCTGTAAGTACTGGAAGTGCAACGCAATGTTTTCACTGATGGTAGATTTTGAGCTTTCCACAAAGGTGTAGATTTTTCTTCTATATCCTACATCCCACACGAATTGATTTGTCCTTTTTACTGACCTGGAATATGCTGGCTCCATAGGGTGTCCTCCACGCATTCAGTAAGTTATCCTTCCCTGTGCTCACAAACCATTTACCTGGAATAAATATGGATGTGAAGTGAGTGACCTCAAGAACAACACAAAGGTTACTCAGGAATTGCATGCCATGGTTACGACAATCTGAGGCATAATTCGAAATGCAGCAAGACCAAGACCTGTCTCTAAGAAAAATTAGCAACAAACTGAAATACCATATGACACACAGTAAGACTGAAGACAGAGACATGGAGACAGTAAGCAGCTTGCTCCTTACCACAGTAGGCAAACTGCAGAGAGAGCACACAACTCTCATGGAGGTGAAGCTGGTACTTGTCAGGCTTGGTGACGTGAAGGACTTCAACGTTGCTGCTCTCCATTCCGACAGCGAGCCACTCTCCTGTTGGGCAGTATCCTAAGGAGAAGATCTGGAGACCAAACAGGAACTCATTTGAGCCAAGAGGACGATTTCATCATTACTCATTTAATTGTGATGGAAGGCGATTAAACGATGTAAAACATCTGGCCTCACTCGTGGGCTGTACACATCTCGTTTTGTGCCATAAGGAAAAAACAAAACAGAACCCACTCATTGGAAATGGGCATCTAAATCCGTCTGCTGCTTGGCATTTCAGTGTTCAATGGTTGGCTTTATTTCTTAACTATGATTTCACCACTGGCCAATTCAGACTCATACCAGAATATGACCAATTTCAGAACGCTTCAAACGTGCCATTGTTATAGTACATGAATCGTCTGAATCATGGACTTCAGGACGTGAACGGGTGGAGAAACAGCGACCATGCAGTCCAAAGCATGTACCTCTCATTTTACATTATGCTCTTTCTTTATGAGCAAGGTCACCATGTTTTTGTGTACCTGTGAGGTGAAGTCATGCTGCTGGAGCTGTCTGCCTTCTCTGAGATCCCAGGAGCGAACAGTATTATCCAGGCCTCCAGTCCACAGCTTGGTGCCATCATTGGAGATATCTATACAGCTGGCTCCATCTGTGTGGCCTTGGAATTGCCTACGGTGGGTAAAACAGTAAAAACACAAATAAACTTGTGGTCTTTGTTTAAAAAAGAAACAACCTGCAAAGCCCCCACGCATCTTGCGTCTCAGCACTGTGTAAACTCTATGCATAGCCAGAAATACAAAGTCTGTCTTTAAAAATGTCGAATAAATTCATCATCTGTGATTACTGGAGTTGCGCTGTAGTGTGCCCACGGATGCTTTCGCTTGAAATCAGGCCACGCTGAGACGGTCTTGGCAGAGGAAATGTACTGTAAGAGCAGCGTACACATATCCCACCTACCATCTGTTCCTGCGAAAAAATAACAAAACTAGAGATGGTTCTTACCTAACCAGTGTCTGGTTGTGTAAATCCCAGACTGCAATATTTCCATCGCTGCAGCAGGAGAAGCAGACCTTGGAATCTGGGCTGATGGCCAGAGCATAGCACGCCGGTGCTGATGATGTCAATTCTGCCTTAATCCTTGGAGTGGGAGTAGCCAAATCCCAGATTGACAGCGTGCTGGCCTCACCTCCCACTATTAGCGTCCGACCATCCGGGAGGAGGCGGCACGAGCGAATGTAGTTGTCCCGATTCTGCACATAGAACGATGCTCTTTATGTACACAATTTCGACATTGAGAATTAATCACAAACAGGCAGCATAATTACACGTCCATCACACCAATTTATCTAGACTGGGACGTTTAGTCTGCGCTATTTGCTCAACTACTGTCAGTGTCAATACAGGTGCAGAGTCAAGGAATATTTCCAATTGTTAGCAGCTGTGTACATAATGGTCTGTAAACTGTATTTTGATATCCAAACACTTTTCACCACTTACCAGGCAGTCCAGCTGTGACACAGGGCTCTTATTTCCCGGGTGACTAATGTCCCAAACCTTGACGCACCCCTTCCCCCCTGTATACACGTGGCGGGTGGGGTTACTGATGGTGACGGCGCAAACCACTTCTCCGTGATTCAGCGTGTTGATTTGTCGGGCGTGGCGAGGAATCCCCGGGCCCACCAAAGCATCTGGAGGGAAGGGCACAGGTTGCATCTGCCCGTCGGCCGCCACATGAAACGAGTAGGCTCTGTCACCACAAGTGCAAAAGGGGTGAGGTGAAAAAGGGCTGTAAAGTGTCGTGAAGAAAGAACTACGCCACGTGACAAAATGGAGGTGAAAGCCAAGATGAAAAAAGGTGTGCCAGAGGGCGAAATTACGAGTAGTACACTTGCATTTTGAATTGCAAAGTATAAATGCAGAGTAACGATAATTTCGAGATAGGGCTGGGCGATTTGGCCTCAAAAAAAAATCTCAGATTTTTGAAAGAAAAATTAGATTTTTGATTTTTTTTTCCAATGCACTTAAAAACAACTGCAGACATCTGACATATTGTCAAAGTGCAACTTTATTGCTGTGGTTGTCCTCAGAGTAAAAATGCATATGAACAATCCAAAATAAGAAGTAAATGAGGCTCTGTCATTCAGCAATTTCAAGCTTGATATAATGGACTGTCAGACTCATACACGGCTGCATCGTCCGGCTGGACCACATGTCCGTGGTGGCAGAGTAAAACGCCACCTCCTCCAGCTCAGCGCGGATCTTTCGCCGAGTGGCAAAGTACAGGTAAGGCAGCGCTACGCTGGCGAAATACTTGCGACTGGGTACAACCAGTGTTGGGCAAACTACTTGGAAAATGTAGTGAGCTAAGCTACCAGTTACTCCATATTAAATGAAGCTTCACTACACTGAAGCTACCCACCATAGAAATGTAGTAAGCTAAGCAATAATTTAGGGAAAAAATAGCTCAACTACATCAAAGCTACTTTACCTTTTTTTTTTTTTTTCAACAATTTACAACAGGTGCTTGTTAACACGGCAAATCAGAAGCTTTTCAAAATTAGCATCAGAGAGACAGTCTCTCTTTGGTTGTTTATCATAAATTGTGTTTTGTTGTATGTTGTCATGTGTAACCGCATGTAATTTTACTGAGAAGGCAAAATTCCACTTAGGTGGCCGATGCTACTGACTGAATTGCAATTATTATCTTAGCCGGCGATTGTTGTGTTAGCTTCGGGAATCACCTAAATGTGTGTCCTTAAATTTGTGTTTGTCGCCTTGGACGTTGAGAGCAGCTTCGATTTGAGATTGCAGAGTAAGCATCTGAACACATATTTTTTCTCTGATGATTCAGTTAAAGTCATAAACTTATCAAGGTAGGGCCACGGCGACTCCGCCGACACAGAACTCTCTCCCGCCTCCTCTGTTTTCCTCCTCATTTGCGCACTCGTTCCCATCA
>OMPJ01042413.1:12117-28306 GCA_900312935.1 Carapus acus
GGTGGCTGTAACTCTCTCCAGCTCTCTCTGGTGGGAGGGGTTGTATCTCAGAGCTGAGGCCAGAGAAGCACAGCCTTCCTGTATGACCAAACAGGCTGAAAGACTAAGGGGAGACAGACAGGCACACACACACACACACACAAACACACACACCCTAACTTGACCATGAGTCCAACCCACAGCTGCTGTCAACTGTTCAGCAAAGCATGAAGGAAAGACTTGCTCAGTCGTTGGTCTGATTCCCTGCCCTGGCGCGGGCCTCCTCGCTTCCCTGCATGTGCTCTGTAATATGCATTAGGAAAAACCTGGAGCCAGACCTCCAGTGAGAGGGAGCGTTTTGGAAATAATAAAGCGCCAGCGTCCCTCTCTTTTTAACGCGATCCCACCGTACATTCCTAATCACGGATCTTTTGGAGTCACAGCCAGGCCTGCGTAGCAGATGTCGGCGAAGCGAGACCCCATAGGACTCTCTGGAGTGTGTTCGCAGAATGTGTGTGCACGCGCGTCGGTGTTTTGTGAACTTCTCTCAGCCTAACGGATGTGTCGCTGAGGATTTGGGGTCTCGTGTTTCAGGATGCTGTCAGAGCTTGGCGAGTGGTTCTGGCAGGAGCGGCTGTGGTTTCCTGTGGGCCTGGGCTGGGCCGACCTGGAGGACAGAGATGGCCGAGTTTACGCCAAAGGCCGAGATCTCTGGGTTGCGCTGCCCATCGCTTTTGTATTCCTCGTCGTACGGCAGATCTTCGAAAGGTCAGTCCTTCTCACTTTCTAACTAGTTTATGTCTGCGTTTGTCACACTTTGTGTTGTCACATCGACACCTTTACCATTTAGTGGCTGCCTGGCCTAATTTCCCTGACCAAAGCCGATATTTTCTCAAATCAATTTTCGCTCGTTAAGTAGTCAATGGGGAAAATTTGGACCCGCTGCCATTTTTAGGGAGCAGTCGGCCGCTCAGCAAGACACCCAGCGAAGGAGGAGCCTTCCAGTGAACCGCAAACTTTCAGGCATCTGCTTCTGCTCATTTCCCGCCCTGCATGTGGCACGTGTGTTACTCATTTTTCTGTTGTACTGATGCTTCCTGTGGAAGAGAAGTGCAAATGTACCCTTAATGAAATTTCCCTGTAATTAAGTTCGGTATAATCTACTCTTTGGCCTCCCCACACACACAAGGCCCCCAGGACTGTGTGAGCACACACAATCCCCACTTTTACCCTTACAAAAAAGAACAACTTAAATTTTGGCTGTTTCCATGAACCTCTAATCCCACCCTGACGCAGATCAAGGCAAAACTTCACAATTCCGTCGGTGGTTAATCTCCTCCCCTCATCGCTAATTATTTTATTTCACTTAAGCCTGCACTTTTTATCTTTTTCGTCGAGAGTAATTACTTAATCTCCCCTCGCCTGTGCCGTACATTAAGATAAGCAGAGTTCCATTCTTTTAAGTAGCGCATTGTTCCTCACTCACACACTGTTCCTGTTTCATTCTGAAATAAGACCACCACTGATTTATCGCCAATGCCAAGAAGCTCCCTTCCTGTTGAGCGTTTTCCATTTTTACCTTTTAGTCCTGCTGAGGCACAGCGAGGCTGTAATTGGTGTGTAATGTGTACTGTGCTGTACTGTACGTGTTAATACCGCTACTATTTGTTTTTGTGCGTACTCCCCACTGCATCACCGCTCCTCCCTGATGTCTGTTATTTGCTTTGCTACTGTCCAACCTCCGATATCACCCAAAAAATCGCTGTCTGTGTCCTTGTAGGACAGTGGCAACGCCGCTGGCCTCTTTGCTGGGTGTCAAAGAAACCGTACGGCTCAAAGCCCCCCACAACCCCACACTGGAGTCCTACTACTGCACCATCAACAAGCACCCAACACAGGTAGGTGGACACACTCACACTCACACGCATCCACACACGCACATCTCCATCCTCTAGACTAAATGTGGCCAATAAACAAGAACCTCCAGTCAGGATGTTGCAGTTTGAGTGAATTCATCATGAAGTATAAGCTTCCGCATTCTTAAAAAGTTCCATTTCTCGTCAAGCACTTGGCAGCAGAGTGCCATCCCTCTATAGCACCATGCTCGGGGGTTGAATTTAACTATAAAATGTTTTGCCTCTCATCCAAAAAAGCTTTTATGGTTCGTTAGTTACCCAATAACAAGATAAAGAAGTTTGTATGCGGAGTTCTACTAGCGTGGTTGGTGCAGAGGCGCTGGCATCACGGGATGTCCAACTCGCTGTTCAAATGATGTGCTTCCTCAAATGACCAGTGCATTATCCAATTCATCAGGCATTATAAAGACTTATAAACGACGGGATTCCAGTCAGAGTCTTTCGATGTTTTAATGTAAATCGCTCAATGTCTCTCTGTGTTGTCCTCAGGGTTCAGTGCTGAGCCTATGCAAGCAGACTGGATGCACAGAGAGACAAGTCCAGCGATGGTTCAGGAGACGAAGGAACCAGGACAGGCCCAGCTTGCTCAAGAAGTTCAGAGAGGCCAGGTAATCGCGCGCCCGTGTGCCAGGGCGTAGATCCGATCGTGCTCGTCCTCCCTCCCTCGCGACTCGGTGCGATGCGGTGCAGGTCAAAACAGCTGCCGGCCTCAGGTTCCTCTGGCCGCACGGTCACATGTCTGAAGGCAATAGTATCCCTCTATTTATACCACGCATTCATCACAATACCACTCCTCACATATCGTGCCTGTTCCCTATAGACTCGCGCACTCACACGCCCAAGCTGGACACACACGCTCTCACACTCATTAGCATAGGGCAACAGGGCCTCTGTCCGCACCTTTGGTTATTTTTACATCTATGCAGCCTTTGCTGAAGCAGGAGCGGCACTCAGCTAACATCACTTCTCACCCGACGAGATGAGGCCGGCCAACATGACACAGCGGGGACGGACCCACTTGACCCCTTCCACCCCCTCGCCATCCAACAGAACATAGTGATATCACCTCAGATTCCATTTCTAATTCCACGTGTCGTGTTTTAATTCAAATTCAGACTTTGTAGCGGCTCTCGCTTCCATTAAAATCCAAATCTGAATCGGAAACACTTTATCGATCTCCGAGGGAAATTACACTTACAGTCACTGCTGTCCAAGAATAGAAAAGGTAAAGGGAGGATCAATGATTGAATGTCATCACCACCATCATGCCAGTGTGTGCGTGTCTGCTGCGTGCGTGCGTGTGTGTGTGAGTTGATACCTGACACCTAAGCTGCTTTATGGTGGATCGGCATCCCGCATAGGACGAGCGTGTGGGCGCAGACGTGCATGTGACTGCATGTTTGTCACTGCCGGCCTATGGTGTGCCTCGCTTGGAGTGTGATTTCCACATTTCCCCAACTGAATCAATCTTTTGTGTCTCGGTACACAACAGGCTTTCTGTTTGTCTTCCTTATTTGCCCCTGTGGTGTATCTGTCCCACTCTCTCCTGTGTCTAGTCTCTCTTTCTCTCAGTCCCCATGCTCTCCTCTCTCTCACTGTTTGTGTGTGTGTGTTGCTGACTGTGTTCTTTCTGAAGTCCTGTAGCAGAGGCTGCACTCTGTAAGTCTGTGTGTGTGTGTGTGTGAATGAGCGCTCTTGGTGTCTGTTGCTGGATATTAACAGGGAGGATACTGTGTGACAGCATTGTTCGTCAGTGCTGGGAAGTCGGCACGTGTTAGGCAATGTCTGTGTGTGTGTGTGCGCTTGTGTGTGTCCTGACTTGACATGCGACGATTTTCCAAGTTCGCCCAATCAGCAAAGTGGGCTTTGCGTGAAGGAGAAGTTTTGTGTCTTGGATGTGCTTCTGTGTATGGCGATGAGAAACTGTCCCATGTCTTTGGCCCCCTGCCTCCCCCGTGACCGTGTAGAAGGTGTGATTGAGTGTGTGTGTGTGTGTGTGTTCTCTTCCAGTTGGAGATTTACCTTTTACCTTCTTGCTTTCATTGCTGGCCTGGCCGCCCTCATCGATGTGAGTAGCGCCACATTCACCTGAATCGTTCCCACTCTGTGACACACACACACACACACGTACGCACGCACACACATCCACATATTCATATCCTCATCCATCACTACCTGCTCTGCCACGGTTTCCAAGGCGATCTGTGTTTTTGCTGTGATCCAACTCGCCACAATCGTGTCCATGCTGACTCAGTGGGTGTAAACACCCCCGGTCTTCCCATGCTGTCTCACTCACACTCTGTCTCTCCTCCACAGAAACCTTGGCTGTATGACCTGAAGGAGATGTGGGAAGGCTTTCCTGTGCTGGTGCGTCTCCAGAATGTATTCTGGACAAACCAAAACACAAAGACACCTCCCTGATAAAGACTCCCTAATATAGCCTCAGCAGCGTATGGATTTTGAAACTAAAGACCTGTTCTTTTTTGCCGCAGACCGTGCTGCCCTCTCAGTATTGGTACTACATGATTGAGCTGGGTTTCTATGCGTCTCTGCTCTTCAGCGTGGCCTCCGACGTCAAGCGCAAAGTGAGTTTGAGTACGCGGAATAAAACACGACGAGAGCAGAATCCACGCCGACAACTCGATCAAGTGTGCGTGGCAACGCGAACGCAGCGTTATCGCCTTTTCATTAGTTTGACATTTGGCACAGATTGCGTGAACATTAGACCGCATTTACACGTGTGTCTGTCTTTGTGTGTGCGTGTGTGTTTGGACTTTGCTCAGCCTGGATCAGCTAAGCATAAACAGGGCAACTCTTGCCACATGGGCATCGCGTGTTCAGCAAACACGCTATCTTGACCTTAACAGGATTTACAACCACAACATGCACTCTCACACCAGCCATGATTTTTATCAACATTTGTGTTTTTTTCCCCCCCTGGTGTAGGACTTTAAGGAGCAGATTGTCCACCATGTTGCCACGATTCTCCTCATCAGCTTCTCCTGGTGTGTCAACTACATCCGTGCTGGAACCCTCATCATGCTGGTGCACGACTCGTCAGACTACTTGCTAGAGGTAAAAAAATCCTCACCGCTCCCCCGCCAGACATCGGACCTGAGTGAGAAGTGACTAGACACTTTGTTCTACTCACAATGGGGCCACACAATCAGTCAGGGCAATCACGCGCCTCTGTTCATGGAGCTCATAGGATCCCTGTGACATGGCGTTCATTCAGAAGATGAAAGAAACATGTCTGTGTGTCTGCATAGGAAATCATTAATAAGTTAAACGCCTGTACGCCGTAGCCCTCAGGATGCTTGCCGGCTATTAACTGTCATCCAGGACCTGTGCGGCGTCCACTGATGACATACTGCCACCTGGTGGATGGTACCGCAGCCTCTTAACTGTCGCGTTCTGCTTACAGTCTGCAAAGATGTTCAACTATGCTGGGTGGCGAAATGCCTGCAACTACATCTTCATAGTGTTCGCTGCCATCTTCATCGTGACACGACTTATCATATTCCCCTTTCGGTAAGTATGAAGATCAATATTTTTTTCCATTACTCGCCTCGTGTACAACCACAGTCACTCCATCTTCTTCGTCTCCACTGCAGGATTATTTACTGTACATGGGTCTACCCGGTGACCATCTATCCGCCATTTTTTGGATACTACTTCTTCAACAGCCTGTTGATGGTGCTGCAGTGTCTACATATCTTTTGGGCCGTGCTCATTATCCGCATAGCGGTGCGCTTCCTCACCAACAATGTAAGGAAACGCAATTACCGCTAGATGTTCTGGTGGAGCCAATTATGGCTAAGGGCTTCAGCAAACGTTTTACTTACACAGTATTTTGCCGTCTCACTCCCCTAACAGGAAAAAGTAGACGACGAGCGGAGTGATAAGGACGAGACAGACGAATCTGAGGAGGAGGAAGAACAGGAGGAGGGGATTAAAGAGGCAATGCAGAAAAATGGACCTGTGCAGAACGGTCACGCCGTCCACAATAACAACCACAGCAAGACAGAGTGAAAGAAAACACGTGTCAGGACAAAGGAGTGCGAGAAGGACTTGTACCCCTCGGTGGGGGAGCATGAGGGTCGGTCAAAGAAAGAGAGAGAGAAAGAGAGAGAAACACACTGTTACTCTTGCACAACACACAAACACACAGTCATACACTAGGTTTTTTCTCCTGGAGACGCAGCAGATGACACACACTACACTCAGGGGCATAGCTTTTCGCTTTGTCGCCAGAGAAATGCATCACCCTGAACGTGATCACGTCAGTCCCTTCAGCCGGTCATCCGAAATTTCAGACGGGGAACAACCCGAAGAACGAGGTGTGGAAGAACAGAGAGGACACAGGAGGGAGTGGCGTCGCTTCTACTAAAGCTTTGCTGGTTCTAACCATGTGCCTTACAGCTAATGGCCCATTTGACATTTCTGTAAAATGCCATTTAAAAGCTTTCTGCCTTAAGCGTGTTTTGCTTGTTCCCATTTTGCCTTCTTTTTTTTTTTGTTTGTTTGTTTGTTTGTTTTACCACTCGGAGATCAAACGGACATGACAGGTGTTATGAGTGTTATGAAAGCGAGACAATGGGGCATTTATTTTCCAAATTTTTTTATTTCTATGCAATCATGTATGTTGCTCGGTTGCTGCAGTGTCTTTGCACAACATCTCAAATATGAGGTGATGATATCATGTCTGCAGTTGCACTGTGTCTCCGCTCTCCATTGCAGCTCATGGACCATTTTTGTGTCAAACTTACCGCTGATTCCAAGACAATTGTCAAGGTGAATAGGTTGAAGGAAAAATTACTATCTTTACATTTTTTTCTTCTGATAGGTACCTTAATTTCTAAATGGCTCACTGAAGGATGCTGATTTGAAAACAAGAGGTGAACGTCTTTGTCTCTTGAGCGTGACAGAGCAATGTGAAACTCCTTTAGCTGGGTCAGAATGCGGGGCTCATGCTGTCATGATGGCGATGGAACATGTAAACATGGTCCAGTTTTTAATGTTGTGGATCAGATTTCTCGATGTCTGTGCCCAACGGTGCAGGTCGTAATACTTTTGTCGGAAGTCCAGTGGATTGATTTTAGGTATGATTCCTATGAACGAAACGGGTTTACAGGTGTGTTTTATTACAGATATGGAAACGATGAATGTTTTGTTATGCTTTAAAATGTATTTTTTTGTCAAGTGCCTTATGTGTATTGATGGGATGCTTTCTCCCTGCTGCCTTTCTGTCCTCATTCCCATTCCTCCTCCTCCACATCTCATCGCTCTCTAAAAAGCTCTTTTCCAGCCCTCCCCCAATCCGCCACTGTGTTGTCTTTTCTTAAACTAGACCAATCAACAGTCTCTCACCATCATAAGCAAACAACCAAGTCCATATGACAGTGTTATTTTTTTATTTTGGATTTTTGTGTTTAATGATGCCTAAGTATTGTTATTAATAATAAAAGCCAAAATGACGAATCACAACAACAACAACAACACTTAATCCGGTATTGTTTTCATTTGTCTGTCATGCTCGGTTGAGGTTTGCAGCGACACCAAGCAGGTGCAGTGAATTTGATAAGCCTCCAAGTCACAGATCTGATAAGACCAGACAACCAAATCCAAAGTGTATTTTTAGGTTTTATGTGAAACTGTATCATATTAAGTACCACAGGGAGGATTTTGCTGTGGGACAGCACCGCATTAGTGTCACAAATATGAAATGGTTTATGTCTGAACTGCTCTTGCATCAGTGTTGGATGAAAAATGATAGGCATGCTTTCTGACCTCACCACAGAATGACTAAAAATCATTTAAGACTACGTCCTTGATTTATTTTGTAGTTGTAATTGGTGGTCAGATCTTAGGGCCGTCACTATTTGTCTATCTGTTGCTATATGGTATGTGTTGCCCTTATTTGGTTTATCAATACCACATTTCTGACATTTGATTAAGGGCATCACACCACAGATGTGACATTTGATTGCCAAGGGATACAGGTGATGTTTATATAATGCTAAATGAATTTTTAATGGCCAGTACTTTCAAAATATCCTTTGTGTATTTCCACCCACGATATGAAATCCCAACTTTCAAAACACATCATTTATTCTGCATGCAACTTTGCACATGTTAACCTGTGCGCTTTTTGAGGGTTTCATTGTGAGCTCCCCATGTTGGGCATTTTTCCTCTCAAAACATATTCCTCTCGCATTAGTCTTAATGTTATCACAACTGTGGGGTTTCAATGCAATCAGTTTTTATTTGATTTTAGACTCTCTGAAAATGTTTGTTTTCCTTTTTGGGTATTTTGTGCCATATTCCTCTGCATACTCAGCCTGTGGTCAAGGCATACTCTCAGCGGCCCTCATATGCAAAAGGTTTCATTTGTTAAATGTGGAGCAGGAAACATCAACAGCGGCAATTATGGAAATCACATGCAAAGACATGGACAACTCTCCTGCGCTCAGGTGTGTGTAAGGTCACTAATACTAGTTACATTTATTGGTCAAAATACATTATTATAATTTTTTTCACAACGTTGTCTCGCTAGAGTTTGTGCAAGTAGACAAAAGTGCAGTAGAAGAAACTGTTAAGATGCTTTAACAAGCCTGACAGAAAAACAAGCAAATGTGTTTTCTCCGAAAAACAGATGTGCCTGCAACTGATTAGGGTGTTCTCCATTGAAACCTTCAAACAAACAATTCAAACTAATTAACAAACAAACAAACAAACAGAAAACACAAGACAATGAATGGAATACAATCCGAAAACTGTACTGTCTTTTATGACTGAAAATTGCCTTGGAGACTCAGGCGCACGAGAGACGAGGGAGGTAAAGACATAAACACAAACACCCAGATTCTCTCAAACTAAGAGAGGAGCGCACAGTGTAAAGAATTCAAACAAAATGACACAATAATTGTTCAATAATCCAGACCAACTCCAGCCCTGCTCATCCCTCAAGTACAATGATCACTTATTCCTTAGAAGACTTTGTTGTCTCAATCAGGGTTACACGTGATTAAAACAAGCCGAGGGTAATGTGTGTGATGTGTGTAAAATTTCAAACTCTGACGTTGACAACGGCAGCAGCATCATCTGCTTTTCGTCCAGCTGGCATCCCAAACTCAAACCGATGGTTTCAGTCAGCGGGGGCGGAGCAAAACCTGGATATCCCAGCTTGTGACGTCACTGGTATCTGGCTGGGCTCTAGCCAATGGAGAGCGGGGAAGCAACGGCACCGACGACAGATTGTACAGAGCTAGCGCTAAACGCCATCTTAACGACTGAGGGGCTTTAAACCGGGGAAAGGAGGATCAAAGGTCACCAAAAGAGCTGCACCGTTACTTTGTCATCGCTTCCATCCTGCTACTTGTTGTGGACACTTTTAGTCATGGCGTCGGGTGTCTCTGGCTCCAATTAAAGGCGCACACCTTAGGAAATAGTCACGGAGGTAGTTAGCCTTCAGCTAGCTTGCAAGGGGGAGGGGCGTGAGTCGAGGATTTTTTTCTCCGCAGCTGAAGTTGTTTGTTTATGTTATTCCACACGGACATGTCCTCTTCAAACCCAGGTAAATTGTCTCAAATGTTAACCTGTTCATGAGAGCACTGCTTTTCATGTAGCTGTCAAGACAATCGTGTGCGTGGTTTTTGCATCGCTACATCACGCAGCTCTCTAAAGATAGATAGCGTGACAGCGCGAGCTAAATTAGCTTAGCAACCAAGGCTATTGCCTCTAGCCACCACAGCTAGCTGTGATGCTATCCAGCTAACTGTTGCTAGTGTGGACCGGCTAACTCTTGCGACAGAGCACTTGTGGTTTGCTCCCAGGGGCAAAGACAATAAAAACTCTTGATTAAATGAGAACCATGCCGACGATGGCTTCGACCCAAGAAATTCCGTTCCATCCGAATAACAATTATAGCATCAGCCTGGGGCGACCCGGCGTCAGTGTCGTGCTTTGACATTTAAGATTGTTCCGTATGTGGTATGTGAACAGAAGCACTGAGTAATAACACTTAAGTTCTTCACTTATTGTTATAATGCCCGTCGTGGGTTTCGTTGAACGGTTTGACTCGACCTCTGTGCCTGCGACTGAGGCTCAGTGTTATGTGTGCTGTCATCCATGTCATCTATACTACACCAGGTCTATGTGTTTGTTATTTATAGAATTGCCCGATCCAAATCTGGGTATGGGGGCGAGCGGCACTCAAGGAAATGGTGGAGCTGTTGTACCCAAAGGTACCAACAAAAGGCGAGCAGAGTAAGTGGTTTTCTGAGGGTGTCCAGTAAAGCAAGCTAGCATTTGGAACATTCACTATCCACACAATAACTTATTCTTCTGTTGCGATTGCAGGCCAGACTTTGATGATGAAGACGATGATGGAAACAAATTGTTCAGGTAGATATGTATTTGTAACACATCTCTTAACTCAAGAATGGTTCATTTTCTACTCGTGTATTTTTTATATCTCTGAGATAAGGAATCATTTCTTGCTTTTGTTTCCTAAGGTGTGATGATGAAACAGGAGGTGGCAATGCTGACAAAGAGCGCTTTGCGAGGTAGGATGGTGAATTTCAACAAGTGTGTGTAAGGAAGAAATCAGAAAGGGGGGCTGTTGTTACATGGAAATAACAGTCATCTGGGTGCTGCTTTGCTCTTTCTTTTTCCTGGGTTTTCCATCTTTTCGGAGATCAACCTCCGGGCCAATATTTTAGTGGGTTGGTTTCATTTCCAGGTTTTTGGATGACGATCAGAGTTTTGCAGATAAGGAAAAACTAGCCAGGTATGACGGTATCAGTCTGGAAGGCTCCCTCCTCTGCCTGTATTCATATCAATACGTAATGCACTGATCAAGTACTGTCTTGTCCTGCTGGGACCCCAGAGCATTTCCAATTTGACAGCACAAAATAGTGATGTTTCCCAGCTCCATGCGTCTTGTTTTGTTTGCCCAGAATGGTGTGCTTCTTTCCTCAAGGATGCTGGTAATCTGTCTCAACGCACCACTATGTTATGTCACTAAGTGCTGGATGCTGTGTGTGAGTTGGGGATTTCAGTTTATACTGGTAATCCCTTCCCCTTGAGCAACCCTCCTGTCTCTCTCCTCTTTTTCTGCTCCTCTCTCAAACTCTCAGGTCATCAGATGATTTGTTTTTCTTTCAGCATTTGCCCTTCTCTTGTCACACGAACTGGCTGTGAAAAACCAGGCTCTTGCATTCCCACAATCAATCATTTTTATAGATTTTTAAATCGACAACATGTTATTATTTTATATGCCATAATTTCATCCATCTTCTTTCAGTCCCACCTCTTGCATATTTGCATTGCAACATTAACTCTAAACTCTCTCCATGTTGTCCACCTGCCTGTTTGTTTCCCCCATCTCTGTCCCACCTGCCTTCTTCACCTCTTCCTCCCTCCCCCCCGTTTTCACCGCATCAGGGAAAACCACAGCGAGATTGAGCGGAGGAGGAGAAACAAGATGACAGCCTACATCACAGAATTGTCAGACATGGTACCCACATGCAGTGCTCTGGCACGTAAGCCAGACAAACTCACCATCCTTAGAATGGCAGTGTCCCATATGAAGTCTCTGAGAGGGAGTGGCAACACCAACACAGACGGTTCATACAAACCATCTTTCCTCACTGATCAGGTAAGCACGGTGGTGACATGAGTTACGGATCGTCTTGGCAAGAGAGCTAATGCATTGAGTTGTCATTGGTGAAAGCTTTTCTCATTGAGGGGGAGTAGACAAGGCAAAAAAATGTCAGAATTCTGAATAGTCACCCTTATGTGTGACCACTGGATACATCGTCAATGTCTTAATAGTTGAAATACAGAATACAGTTGAAGATTGTAATGCTTCCGTCATTTATTTCTGATGTTTTCTCACAGGAGCTGAAGCACCTTATCCTGGAGGCGGCTGACGGCTTCTTGTTCGTTGTCTCATGCGAGACTGGTCGTGTTGTTTATGTCTCTGACTCTCTGACGCCCGTCCTCAACCAGCCGCAATCGGAATGGCTTGGTTCCTCCCTGTACGATCAGCTCCACCCAGATGACACAGAAAAGCTCAGGGAGCAGCTCTCTACTGCAGAGAATAACAACACGGGTACAAAGCTTGCAGTCATGAAGTAGCGCACTGTTCAAACTGTCATCGTACGAGGAATGTGCTTGACCTTCATGTTGTAGATGACTCTGCACGTTACAGAAGTATAACATATAAGCACCAGTGTGTGCTCTATTTGGAAGGTCTATAATTTGTGTTGCTTGCAATAGTGAAATGATTACGCACATCAGCTCCTCAACTCGCTTTCCAATGTTCTGCGTCGTCAGGGCGGATGCTGGACTTGAAGACGGGCACAGTGAAGAAGGAAAGCCAACAGTCTTCAGCCAGGATGGGCATGGGAGCTCGTCGGTCATTCATCTGCAGAATGAGGTTGGACTTGTCACATCACTACTGGATTCATGGTAGCAAGGACTCCCATATCAATCAATGATTTGAATGCTGGTGCGTTTGTAGGTGTGGCTCATGTCAGGTGGAACCCCTGTCCATGAACCGACTGAACTTTTTGAGAAACAGGAACAGGTGAGACCAGCTCTGGAGCATATGCTTTTTGAACATGTGCTTAGCATAGAATGTTACCAGCTATTATCCAATTACAACTGGATGTATGCCACGTTTGAGGTGCTGATGTCTTTTTTTTTTTTTTTTGTTCTCTCGTACTAAAGGAATGGTCTAGGAGTGGCTAAGGAAGGGGAGCCCCAGTATGTGGTCGTCCACTGTACTGGATACATTAAGTCCTGGCCTCCTGCAGGTAAAGATACAGTATATCACGGCTATTGGACTAAACCTTCATCCACTTCACACTGCTGCTCAGAGCTTGTGTGGGAGTCCAAAAAGTCAAAGTGAACTATTTCGATAAGTCTCGAATTGCACAATATTGAACAAATGTTTCCCTCTTTCTCTCTGTTGCGCTTCCTCTCCCTCAGGAGTGTCATTAACAGATGATGAAACGGACAACACTCAGGGGAGTCGATACTGTTTAGTTGCAATTGGGAGATTACAGGTACGATTTGCAAAAGCACAGACGTAATGAATCGCATGTTTCATCCTCTCTCACCCTCTCTGCATCTGACAATACAACTTTGTTTTAATTTGTGACATAAGAACTGTTAAAAGCCTAGATCTAAATATCTATTTCACGTCTCTCCCTAACAACCAGAGAGCAGTTTTTTTCTTGTCACAATCGACAATATTCGGTGATGTCAGTCAAGCCAGCTTTCACTCAGTGCGCTATCATCTTGAGTTTCAAAATCTCCTTTTGTCAGTCCACAGTGGCTGTCATTAGTTAAGTTTTGATATAACCACACCAGATAATGTTGAAATCCTGACGTTAAAGGCGTGTACATATTTGATTGTTACACAATGACTCTGGCTTCCAGTCATTTCTGGTTGGAATGAGAGCCTGGGTGTTTTGCAGGTCATTATTTTAACCCCCCCTCCTCTTTTTTTTGTACTGTCAGGTGACTTGTTGCCCCGGCGATACAGACATTAACAGTATCAGTGTTCCCGTGGAGTTTATCTCACGCCATAACTGCCAGGGAATGTTCACCTTTGTCGACCATCGCTGCTTTGCCACAGTAGGCTACCAGCCCCAGGTAAGAAACCGATCCAGATGGAGTACGCACTTCAGACAACAATGTTGTCAAACATCACGTGTGCCAAGAACAAATGTTTTTTTTAATAATTGTAATTGTGTGTTTGCCCTCGTTCTCTTTTAACACACGCAAGTCGATGTCTGTCATAGTTGGAGGCTCAACACCTTTATTACGAAGCTTGAGTTCCTTGTCATTTACAGGGTGCTCCAACAAAGTTAGCCAGAAATTTACGTGTTATTCCTCTCTTGAAGTCTTGCAAAAGCTGTTTAACACCCAGTTGAAACACTTTTCACACCTGAAGAGCGTGCACATGCTGGAGGTCTCTCTCTGCACTGCCATTTTGCCCCAGCCTCCTGTTAATGACAATTTTGCTTTGTGCACTCAACCTTGTTTTCCTCTCCATACTGGCATCCTTTTTTTGTCTCGTATTCCAGTTGTCACATAATCTCTGCCAGGGGATGAATTGCAAATGTGTTTTGCAGGAATTGCTTGGAAAGAGTATCCTTGAGCTCGCCCACCCCGAGGACCAGGGCTTACTCAGAGACAGCTTCCAGCAGGTTGGCCTCAGTGAACAAAGCTCAATTGTTGTACTTTTTTTTTTCTTGTCACTCACAAGAAGTGTGAAAACTTGAATTTCTGTTGACAGGTGGTGAAGCTGAAGGGTCAGGTTCTATCAGTGATGTTTCGCTTCCGCTCTAAATCCAGAGAATGGATATGGATGAGAACGAGCTCCTTCACATTCCAGAATCCATTTTCAGAGGAGATTGAGTACATCATCTGCACCAACGCCAATGTCAAGTGAGTTCACCGTTTTTCATAAGTAACTGCCAAACCATAGCAGATGCCACATGATTTTGCAGTCAGTAGTACCACCAAGTGATGCAGCTGACGCCTCCAATAATGCCTTTGTTATGAAAGATCCCACCTATCACCCTCCTTCCCTAGTTCCTCACACACCCATATCCTCTGATTGAGCCACACTCTGACCGTGCTCTCCCTGCACCTCTCCCCTGCACCCGTGTTTGTGGGGCAGTAGAAACTCTACTCAGGACTCGCTCACCCCTATCTCCTCCCCAGGGGGCTCGCTGCCCCCTTCCTTGGGCCAGAGCAGCCCAAATGGCCCCTCTGTGGTGCTCAGCCCGGGGCAAGTAGCCAGCAGGTGAGACCAGGCCAGACCAGGCTGAACTCCCCCAGCGCATGGGAGAACAGGGGCTTCTTCATTCGAGACTATTGCGCCTAGCAACCATCTTCTCTCTTTTTAAATTTCTTTTCAATGGGTAACTTTTCTTGTCTCTGTTTCAGGTAGCATCATGCTTAGTTCCTTTTTACTAAGCATGCTTTTGGTCCTTGTCTGTGTTCGACAATAAATGTGCTTCAAACATAGACAAACAATCGCATTTTGCTGTGTATTTCAATATTCTTCAGCACTGACGTCTCAGGCTTTCTCCCCCTTTTTCCAATTCTTCTCTTTGTTGCTATGGTGATCGGTGGTAGGTCGAATGCCATTTTCTCGGCAGGTGTCTGGGTTTGGGGTTACTTGCTCACTGGTGGAGGTCATGGAATTGAAGCTATTTGTTTGATTCAAAAATCTTAATTCACAGTTTTTTTGGTTTGTTTGTTTTTTTTTCCATGATCAGGCAGCTACAGCAGCAGCAGCAGGCAGAGTTGGAGGGAGGCGGAGCAAGAGAAGGTCTATATGAGCCAGAGCCAATCACCCTGTCACAGGTGAGGACATTCACACATCGGGACAGACGTGTCTAGTTTGACTGGTATAGACTCCACCCCCATCTTTAATCCGATATGTGACACAGTCGCTCACAGGAGGTTGTCTTCAGTTTTTTTCTCTTCCTGTTAAACACTGTCAGATGTATCGAGCTGTTTGAATGTCAACAACTCAAGGCTTTAAGTGTCAGCTTAGTCACAAATCTATGCCGTATTGCTGATGTCGATTCTCGGCTTTGTACATCTTTGTCATCTTCCTTCCTCCAATAATGATTGCAACTTCCTCCATATGGCGTTCCCGCAATTATGTAACATGATTCGAGCAGATGGCGTTTGCTTTCAAAAGTGTTGTACTTGACATCACTTCCACTGGTGTTATAAATACACCGCATTGTTTTCAAATGAACCATCAAGGGATCGATTTACCGCAGGTAGTATTGAGGGTTTTGACAGCTGATCTCATGAATAATAATCGTGAATAGATTTGGGTCAGTCCTTTCACTGCCTTGTCACTTCAGAAAAACATGGTGACCTCTCTTGACAATTGTGACCCGCAGATGCCGATTCAGGCAGTGACAGCAGCAGGACCAGACCACAGTAAAAGCCTAGAGAAGCCCGAGCTCTACCCCTCCCTTTACCAAGGCCCAGACCAACCCAAGGGCCTGCCATCCACATCAACACCCTCCGCACAGATCTACCCGACAGCAAAGTACAGGTGAATATTCCCTAGTAATGTCTTATACATGCGTAGGTCAGGCAGTGTTCAGAAAAAGACAGTTGTCTTTCCCAGCTGTGGACAACATGTAATATGTATGTTTTTCTACATTAGCAGCCCTCCACTGTTTCTCATGTGGGGGTTTTTTTTTTTTTTTTTTTTTTTTCTTTTTTTTTTTTTTTTTGCCCCC
>OMPJ01042418.1:26189-53383 GCA_900312935.1 Carapus acus
AAAAATGATCATATGTGAAAGAGAATGTGAGAATACACAAAGTAAAAGGCTGAGCAATGTGGTTTTCATGGGTTAAGAGCTGTTAGTGCAGCTGCTCTTTGCAGTGTGCCTATAATTATTAAAGCTTGGATCTTTTATTCTATTATGGGTAATCATTGACGAGTCCTGTTCGTGTTGAAACTGGAAAAAGAGAAGTTATTAATGACCTTCTGCTTCTGTACATCTATCAGTGCTGTAGCAGGGCAACATGTGCGAATTAATTAAAAAAAGAATTGACCACAACTGATTTTTTTTTGCTATTGTCAAGTAGTATTTCCATATGCTGCTCTTACTCTGCCAGCTCGGCAGCCCTGAAACAAAGGCCTCCCCTTGTTTGTTTCTCTAATGACTGTCATTAGCACGCCACGCTTCCCTTTGGCTGAGGAGAACGCAGCAAGATCTCAAAATAGTGCATGACATCATTAAATAAAAACAAAATAGATGATAATAATCATAAACACACATATATATGCAGTTTATATTTTTATATTTCACCCTTCTTCCATGAACAACATCCACCTGTTTCAACCTGAGTCAACTCAGGTATCAAACATCCACAGGTTTCACTCCGTCAATGTCAGACAGGTGGAATGTGAACACAGGCAGCAGACCGATCGACAAATCGGTTTATCGATAGTTCATGGTGTGTTTGCGGCTGGATGAGCAGAGGTATTGGAGATCCTTGCCAGACTCCTCCTCGAGGACGTTCTTCCCCGCCCTCCTTTCCCCTCCCTACCTCTCTCTCCGCTCTCTCTCCTTTCTCTGTCTCCACCGCTGCCTCAGAAGCACAATGATAAAAGCTGTCGACGCTGTCGGGACCTGGACCCGAGCACTGTGATTCTTAAATGTGTATGGTTATATTTGCTCCGGTAAGTTCCAGCAAGATTTCTCATTTTAATTGTGGAAAATTAAGATTTTAGTTGTACGTGGGGTGACGTGAAAATGTTTAGTTTTGGGGTTCTCGGTTTGGATCAGTTTGCTGAGTTGAAACTGGCTAAAGTCATGTAACATCTGCGCCACGTCCTTGTAAAGTATAGTTTTACATTTTTCCATCATGACTTGGATTATTTCTCCTGCTTTTCATATTTGCTTGAAGTGTCATAATTACAGGAGTGATTTAACAAGATACTTTGTCGTATTATATTTGTGTTGTTTGATCATAATCAAGAAATGAATAAAGAGACAGCATGAATGACATACAAACAGTGTGACAGAGGGGGAGCGAGGTAGAGAAAGAGTGAGCGAGAGAGAGAGATGAGAAGAGAGTGGGCAAGCTGCGACCACCCTGAGGTGCGCGGAGAGGAGTCATCCTCCAATCTGTAAATTATTCATTTTTTGTCTATAAATCAGGTTAGTCAGAGCTGTTGTGGATCAACATGTTTGCCCCTCTCTCTCTCGCTCTCTATCGCTCTCTCCCACTGACTCACACATGTGGCTACACACACACACTCTCACACTCACACACTCAAACAAACAAGCTACGTGATTGCAGTGAGAGCACCACTGTAATTATTGTAAGGAAAAGGGCCTCATATTCTTTTTTTTTTTTTTTCAGATTTTTGCCATCTGTGCATTTGCCACATGTGGGGGCTACCATGGTCACCTCCAGGTTAGGGTGGACTGTGCCACTCAGAGGCAGAGCAACCTCAGTACCAACGTGGACTTTAGCTACCCGTTCAGGTAAAAGATAGATCAGAAACTCACCAAAAAAATCAATGATCCGACTTCTGTCTCTGTCCATTTCTGCGTGGTTTGATCACAAAGTTGTCCTGGTTTGATGTTCCTGTGGGTTTGTTTGCAGTCTTTGCCGGAGAGCTGAGGATTTGAATGAGGATTTAAGTGTCAGATATGAGAGAGAAGAGGGTGAGGCTGTGAATGAGGCCATGCATGGGAGCGCAAATGAGAATGTGATGTGAATGAGAAGGATGAGAACAAAGGTAGGGATGTGAGCAAAGACGTGAGTGAGGACAACTGCACTGATGTGACCGAGGAGGCCACAGAACAAGAATGTTTGAGCAATGGGACGATGGGAATGAGAAATTGATTAAAAGGTATGATGAGGAGACAGAGAGGACACAAGGGAGGTTGCCTATGAGGATGTTCATGGTTCTGACTGAGGATGCGAGTGAGAACATGAATGAGGTTGTGAATTGAGATGAGAGTGAGGCTGTCAATGAGGACATCAAGAAGGATGGGACAAAAGAAATCAGTGAGGACACTACTGGGGATGTGAGTGAGAGTGGATGTTAGGATGTGAATGACGATGATTGAGTTGTAGGGAGGATTTGATTGAGGATGTGAGGATGCTTAATGAGGATGAGATTGAGGATGTGAGTGACCAAGGATGCGAATGAGGATGTGAGCAAGGACACGAGTAAGGATGTGTGTGAGGGTTGGTCTGAGTGTGAGTGAGGATGAGAGGTAGACCACTGCTTGCCGCCCCTCTGATTGGCTGTTGGCACTCTATGTTTTCTCTAATGATGCGTTGGAAATTCTTCCCGTCCTTGATGCGTAATTGGCTGTGACTTCCTGCGAGGCTGCCAGCAACCTGATCTTAAATTGGACGAGCTTCAAGAGAGACGAGCTGCTGTGCTCGACAGCACGAGGCAGCACAGCGGCAGCGGCAGCTGTGGTGGCGGCTCTCCTGTTAGATCTTTTCTCTCTAGGTTTCCAGAGATAAACACAGATGGTTAATGTTATTATTGTTATTATTGATATCAGCATTGCCAGCAAGCACCATACATTAATTACTGTTGTTTGACAGCAACACCATTAATTGGTATCCAAACAAGCTGATGGTATCTGTTGTAATTACTTCTTTACATGGTAAATTAGAACCAATTACATATTTCCGAATATATCAAAATGTGGAAATATGAATACTTCTCTTTTTTATCATATTTGCTGTATTTTTTTTAATTTTTTTTTTATTTTATTTGTCTATTGTAATAGTGTGTCACAGTATTTTATCTATTTTGTGTTCATTTATCCTTTGTACATTATGTATACTATTTACAGCTGACATACAGTATACAGTATCTACCCATAAATACCTGAATTATTCATCCATCTCTCAATGTTTTAAATAGTGATTGAGATGCGCATTTAAGTCATTAAGGATATTCATATTTTACTGCCATTGTGTTTGTTTGTGATTTCCTTTTATTTTTATTTACATTCTCTGCAAGGTTGCACCAGGTGCATTTCCGGGCGCCACTCTGTGGGAGTGATGGGCAGGAGGTCCTCTTCCTTGATGGCGACTTCTCCTCAGCGCCCCAGTTCTTTGTGGCGGTGGGCGTTTTTGCCTTCCTCTACTCCCTGTTGGCCACCGTCGTGTACGTCTTCTATCAGAACAAGTACCTGAGGAACAACAGGGGCCCCCTGGTGGTCAGTGACTTCATCCATGCTCACTCTGCGTCCCCTTGTTCTCAGTTCTCTTTCCTCTAATGCCTCTCTGTTCCTCCTCCACTGTGTAGGACTTCATGGTGACCGTCCTCTTCTCCCTCCTGTGGCTGGTCAGTAGCTGCTGCTGGGCCAAAGCTCTCTCTGATGTCAAGGCCGCCGCCGACCCCACGCAGGTGCTGCTGCTCATCAGGGCCTGCAGAGGCCAGGAGAACCGATGCACCGTGATCCAGGAGCCCACGTGGTCCAGACTTAACGTATCTGCGGTGGGTCATCAATCACCTGGACAGCTGGACAAACCTGAGAGCTGCTCGTTCAGTCCCAGGGTCTTGCGGTTGTGTCTTTGAGCAAGGAATTGAATGATCACTTGTCCTTCAAGCACCTCAGCAGCATCTTAAGAGCAGATAGAAGCACTTCTTCTTAACTGTCATTGTTTTATCTTTTATTTGTAGTGTTTACCAGATCATGTAATTTTTCGCTGGTTGTTTGTGAGCTGCATCAAAAGTGCTCTGCTCAAGAGCACATTGACGTTTCTCTGTGAGCCTGAAGAAATTTCACCAACAACTCTTTGGCAGAGAAAATTTCTTACCCATCTCTCGCTCTCCACCATCTTTTCAGGTTTTCGGCTTTGTGAACGTGACGCTGTGGACCGGAAACATCTGGTTCGTCTTTAAGGAGACGGGCTGGTACAAGACTGGTCAGAGGTACCCCACCCGCAGCGCATCAAAACGTGGTGGGATGCGCGAGCGTCTGTACAGCGACAGCAGCTTCGACCAACCCGACGAGAACTTCCACCCACAGCCCTCCAGGCAAAGCAGCTTCAACCTGTCGCCAGCCGATGCGGCGCCACAGACCCACAGGCAAGGAAGCATCAAGTCACAGGTCAGCTTCACTTTGCCACAGACATACGTCGGCTCATCAGCGGGCTTCAACAACAAGGCCACCTCGCAGGGGCCCATGATCTTTGTTAATGAGATGTGATGCGGCCTCAGTTTAAACTTTGTGTGCTTGTGACTCTTTTCAATGTTTTATTTCCTGTTGTCATGTATTTTTTGAGAAGGGAAAGTTGGTACTTTTGTTCTAAATATATTTTCTAATGCACAGAAGCTGTGGAATATATCTACATCCACAATGATCTTTGCGATCTGCTCACCGATCTGTTTTCGATTGGTCGATTGGTCCAAAATATCAACCTACTCCTGCAAAAGTCTCCTTTTATTACTAAATGCCCCCCCAATTATATCAGTGTTTGTGTTGAATGTGCCTTTTCTCTTCCCTTTTTTGGGTTTTTTTCCTGAGCTGCTCCCTCTTTCCAGATTAGGTTTGTTGTGATCCTGGTTCCCCCGCATGTAAACTTTTTAGTCTTTGGAGTTTTTGGCCTCCTCGATCTCCCATTAAAAGAGACATTACAGATGTACAAAGGTATTTGACGTGACCTGTGTTTCAACAGTCAGACTAACATGATTGTATGGAGAGGTAATTATTCAATTCTCTACTGAGAAACTATCTAAAGTTGTTGTTTGTGGCGTTGGTTTGTTGTGTCTGCAGCTCTACTGATTTTTCTTCTTATCTTGGATCTACATGCATGTGTTGTGACAACACCAGTGGATTATTGTCTTATGTTGCTCCCGAAGGTTAGACTGAATCAGCCAACTGAACACTAAGATATTGTTTGATTTCATTTATCTGTTCAGGGAAATGTCAAAGGAGAAATCTGTTTAACGGTAGTATATTGCGTAAAAGTTGTGTGCTCAACATCCACTCTGTGGGAATTCTGTGCAGTGCTGTTTAACATGATATATACTGTTTATTCCTGTATTTCCACTCATTCTAGTTAAAAAATCAGCAATCAGCTGAGGGTGTATGTGTCTGAAAATGGAATAAATGGTTTCCTAGGCTTGGTGATGTAGGTGTCCCTGACTCACACCATCCACTTTTTATCTCAGGGTCTGAGCTCAATTAGACAATGATTGGCTCAGACGACAAATTGGCAGCAAAGGTGCTTAGATTTCGCCACATTTGACTCCTTACAAGCAGATTGCATTGCTAAGCCTATTAGCGGGGATAAGTTCGCCTGAACTACATTTACTAATCATTATCTCAGAGTAAACCTGCTGCCCATATGCTTGACCAATGAAAAGGAGATTATGCACCAGTTATCCATACAAAACACATTTATGTTTTTACAAGTACATTTCTTCACTGTTCCCATCAAAAACATGCTAATCATAGTGTGTAAGGCAACATAGAGTCACAAAATTTTAAGTAGTAGTGGGTAGTGATCAAATTAGAATGGCAGAGCAGGTATGAGGGTTTCTTTATTTTCATTCCCACAAGAACACAATAATATCTGTGCAAAAGTAATGATAACCTGGTCTGGTCCTGTGGTAAAAGTATAGTGCAGTCCTAAACAACAGTAATGGTATGGTGTTAGATACTTATATGAGTGTTAAAAGAAAACAATAACACATAAAAATTGTTGAATGATGGAGAAAAGACTTTAATGTTGACATTATTGCTCTGTAGGTTCCTTTGTCATTCCTTTTGTTATTTTTAGGACCTCGTGACTGCACAGACGCAGCATTTGTTGTGGAGAATCTGCTTGTGGATGCTGATTTGAGCCTGTGGAACAAAAGACGGTTGCCTCTGGCGCGTGCAGCGCCCCCTGACAGACACGTTAAGCACATGCAGGTGTCCGTGAGTCGCGGCTGTGAGGGAAAATTACAGTGCATGGAACCCCGGCACGACAATTAGGATCAGGTTATCAGCAGGAAATGGAGGGGTATGTGGCATGACAGGGGCCAGATCGGGGGTGAGGAAAGATGGTAGTTAGATGTAATTAATCCCCTCGCAGCTCCAACATGTTAACACCACGCGGCGTTACGTTTCAGCGCCAGCTCAGCAGCCAGAGAAATGAGCCAGAATATCAACCGTTACGGACAGTTGATCACTTCCTGCCAAAGCCTGCTGAGAAAGTAATCAACCACAGTGGCCAGTGGTAGGATCTCATCCTGTAGGCATCAGGAAACGTTTAGAATCACATATCTAAAACTGGGATTGTACATTCTACATTTTGATCTGTTGGTCTAACAGTGTAGAGAGAAACTACTGTGTGCCACACCCATGTGCTGCTTGCTCCATCATTTTGGAATCAAAAACAGGAAAACTCCTGACAAATGGCATTTTTATATTTGACTTAATTGATCAAATTAATTTGATAAATTCCATTTATTTGATTTAATTCAAGAAATGCAGATTTCATCTTTTAAAAATCTATCTACAAATACTGTGTAGATAGATTTAGGTTAGATACTGTAGGTAGTTTTTAAAATGGATTGCCACGAGTTTCTTTGGGCAGCAGAAAAATGTCAAAATCCCCAAAACACTAAGCACATATATGAACATTACAGACTGCATTTCTGTAGAATTAATGTAGAGGTTAAATCCCAAATCAAGTCAGAAGCTGAAACAGTGCAATCCAGTTCGACCACTGAAGATTCTCTAAATAATCCCCTCCATGCACATACCTTTCCCGAAGTATTCTAAAACAACAAATTCTGTGCCATTCTGCAATGTGTGCCGGGGTCCACAGATTGTCCTCAGCCTGCCCGTGTCTCCTATTTCAAGCAGATTTCCTTGCGCCTGTTTAGATATTTGCACCAGCCATACGCTTTATTTACTGTTTAACAGCTTTGCTCTTAGCACACCGTTTACAGGATAACAGCAGATTACGCTCAGCAGGATGTGACTGTGTTGACAGGAGATCTTCATGGGTTTAGCATGATCCCTTTAAGATTCTCTTTTGCTGATAAAGGGAGCTAATAAGCACGAATAAGACAGCAAGGGTCCCTTTTCCTTATTAACTCTCAGCAGAAAAGAAATAAACTTTGCAGACAGTCAAATGATGGATGCAGTTACAGGTCTCAATACAGATTTTGTAGGAGGAGGCAAAAATAAGGGGTGAGAGATATCGGATGAAGAAGTCCTCTGTGCTGTCAAGGACACAGGAGGTGCAAGGGCACACTGATGAAATTTAATTTACTCAAAACTTCCTGCAAGCCACAAAGGCACTTGAGCATGAATACAATTAGAGGATCTACACTCCAGTATTATTTTTTTGGCGTACTTGGATGGGAGATTATAGAAGAAACGTGCCTCACCTGTCTGCAGAATGAGGCAGACGCAGGGCGAACAGAAGGGAGAGAAGGGTTGGGGAAGAGGTTAGAGGGAGGATCAGCAGCCTAACAGAATCCTCCATTCCAAGAAAATCTCTAAGAGTGAGTGACGTTGGAGACCTGCCAAGCAAAGAAGGTGGTGAGAAGGACAGTGACCTCAGCAGCAAAGACCAGAAACTTATCCTCTTAGGTTGTTCACCACAAGTTTTTTTCTTAACACTTGCGAAGCAGTCTTCTCTCTATCTTCCTATTCTTCTACCTTACTTGCTCTCTATTTTCTCCTCCCTGTAGAGGCAATTCAGGGTTGAGAAAATGAGTACTTTGTGCCCATCACCTGAGAAACTGCACGATGAGCCCTGACCAGCGAGCTGGTCACCTCAGTTAGCCTGTGAGGGTTTATCTTGGTAAAGGATTTGAAGTACTTAGCACATATTCATCGATAGTTGCAACTTTTACATATCACCATCCTAAAATAATGGCCAAGGTAATTTTTCCATTTTTTTTGCTGCCTGAATCACCCCCTCATGTTGCTTGCCACCTCTGGTAAAATCATTAATCAATAAAAATGTTGTTGTCAAAAAACAACATAGGCCATTATCTTTTGAAGGTGACGATATCACACCACCCAGTACTACAAAACCAAACGTGGATTCATGTTAAATATTCCAAATGGTAATTTCAGGGATCTCTGACCAAATATTAATTTCAGGGATCTCTGACATAGGCCGTGATTGCAGAAGTCGACATACTGAAAAGATAAGGACATGTCTTCTAGTCACGAGAAGTGAACCAGAGGCTAAGACTTTTCTGACCTAAAACAAGGTTAAGAGGTAACAAGATACTACTCCACAATCCTGTAATCTCATTCTCAGGTTTGGTGCGTAAGATGGCTTTGGGGTATAAAATGCGTCTCACGGGAGCTTCGCTGAGCTTCTCAGGACATCACTCAGACCCTCAACACTGTTCAAGATGAGCTGGGCTGGCGGATTTGAGCCTAATGGAACGGAAGGCAAGAACTTCTACATCCCCATGTCTAATAAGACGGGGCTTGTCAGAAGTCCATTTGAGTACCCCCAGTACTACATGGTGGACTCTATGGTCTACAAACTTCTAGCTTGCTACATGTTCTTCCTCATCTGCACCGGAACTCCAATCAATGCTCTCACGTTGATCGTCACTTTCCAAAACAAGAAGCTTCAGCAGCCTCTCAACTTCATTCTGGTCAATTTGGCCATTGCTGGACTGATCATGTGCCTCTTCGGCTTCACCATCACCATCACCTCTGCCGTGAATGGCTACTTCATTCTAGGACCAACTGCCTGCACTGTTGAAGGATTCATGGCTACACTTGGAGGTAAGATTGATGTTCAACAAGATGTTCTTGGTCGAGGATTTCTGCTGGTGATTTGGTCCAAATGAAATGTAATGGTCTGTAGAAGTACACTTTTACGCGGTTCTCCTACTGTGCTTCCTACACTGAGATGTCATGAACGTCCTCAGGTGAAGTGGCTCTGTGGTCACTGGTGGTCCTGGCTGTGGAGAGATATATTGTCGTCTGCAAACCCATGGGGAGCTTCAAGTTCAGTGGTGCTCACGCTGGTGTTGGAGTGGTCTTCACCTGGATCATGGCCATGGCCTGTGCTGCTCCCCCACTGTTCGGCTGGTCCAGGTAGGTAACGTGCCAGATATGGAACAGGAAATCAGACATAGTTGGACACTATGCAGAGGAAGAAGCCGCTGTGTGTTTCAGGTACCTTCCTGAGGGAATGCAATGCTCCTGTGGTCCTGACTACTACACTCTGGCCCCAGGATACAACAACGAATCATTCGTCATCTACATGTTCGTCGTCCACTTTTTCGTCCCTGTCTTCCTCATCTTCTTCACTTATGGAAGCCTGGTGCTAACAGTCAAAGCTGTGAGTAACAGTGGGACCCCCATGCCCACCCCACGGTGGTGCCCCGCCCCTCTGACTCGCCCCCACCTCCATACTTAGATTAGTGGAAATATAAGCTGAGATGGTCTCTTCTGGTTTCTATGGATTTGCGCAGGCAGCAGCACAACAACAGGAGTCAGCTTCCACACAGAAAGCCGAGAAGGAGGTGACACGTATGTGCGTCCTGATGGTGTTCGGCTTCCTGGTGGCCTGGGTGCCCTATGCCAGCTTTGCCGGATGGATTTTCCTGAATAAGGGGGCGGCCTTCACTGCCTTGACTGCATCCATCCCTGCCTTCTTTGCCAAGAGCTCAGCCCTTTACAACCCCGTGATCTACGTGCTGATGAACAAACAGGTCAGTTCCCTCGCTCTTCTCTCATATTTCCTTTGCATCTACCTATGCACCATTATTGATATTATTTCTACTATTTTTAGTGTGTCTCCTCCACTTTCGATCTAAGTGGAATCGTCTTCTCTTTTGTTTCAGTTCCGTAATTGCATGCTGAGTGCTGTTGGTATGGGCGGTATGGTGGAGGATGAGACCTCTGTTTCTACAAGCAAAACAGAAGTGTCCTCTGTCTCCTAAACAGAGATATTTTCGCAAACCTGGACATTTAAGCCCCTGTTCTGCACTTGATTCGGGGCGACATTTGTTTGGATGGACTGCGAGAAATGTATCATATTCAGATTCTTTCAGATTCGTTGGGCTGACAGTGCTACACTCAGGATTCACTGCTAATTTAGATGTAAAAATGTCTGATCTTGCTTGTTTGTACAGCAATGGGAACAGGTTTTGTATTATATTTCCAAAAGGAGCAACAGCGTAAATATGCCATTTACACACAAACTACCGTTTTTGTTGTGACTGACTTTGGAATTTATCCCGGGAAACTGAAAAATTTATATAAAATGTAGCTATAGAGAATAAATGCATGCATGAAAATGAATTCCCATCTCATCATGTGCTTTATTGTAGGCATTAGCTCCATGAAACGGCATGTTTACACCCTTTGGATGTGATCCACTTTGAATCCCTCTGGCCAAATGTTCTCTGTGTCTGTGTGAGAGTGAGTGTGTGAGTGTGAGTGTGAGTGTGAGTGTGTGTGTGTGTGTGTGTGTGTGTGTGTGTGTGTGTGTGTGTGTGTGTGTGTGTGTGTGTCATTTGCCACAACCGTACTAAGGCTTATCTGATAAGCTCAGCTTCTTCCTAACTTGTGTCACCTTTGCTCTGACAGATGAAGTCTGTGTGTGAGGAGGAGGTCAATCCTGTTATCGGGAGGAAGCACGTGGCTAAGAGGCGCCAACTAGGTAAGTCAAATTAGCGCTAATGGGATCACACACACTTAACACGTTCTAAGCTCTTGGCCCTAAAAACTAGATTCCATCAACGTAATGATCGCTGACACTGTTGTTCTTTAAATGTTTTAAATGTTGTACATTTAGAGTCAGATATTGTAACAGTCTGACTTTGTTAAAGAGTCAAACTTGCCAACCAGTCTTCTCACAACTTCACCACAGACTTAAGGGTAGATCCCAGAATCACAAGTATTTCATTTAGATGAGAAAATTACTTTTTGTATACTGTTATCAAATACTGGTACATCCTAAACATAATATCACAATTTGAAATGCTCTTGTTTATTTACATTTTATTTTTCTTTAAAAAACTGAACTTCCTTTTCCCTGCGACTGCCATTGTCAGAAACTTCCGGTGATAATCTGGTTGTAGACAAAGTTTTCTACACTTACATGTTGTACATCTGTGGAATCAAAATTTATAATGTTTACTCATTAAGCACTAATACTTACCCTTTGCAACTTGAAGTCCCTTAAACAATACCTTATGAGAAAAAAAGCAAAATGCAACCAAGACGTCTTCGCATGCATTTAATAACTTATGTCTATGTTTTTTGTTTACAAAATATATACAGAGTGTTATGACAGAGGTCTAGTGATGTCAGATGCAGTCCGCCATCTGAAAAGTATCACAAACATCAGCTACGGAAGAAAAATCCATCTAGACTGCATTTCAGATCTGACAAGTTCCGTAGAGCGCCCCACAGTGGTGAAAACATGGAGCGCTGTGCTGCCTCTGTTTGAGACAACAGACTAGGGATTTGCGTTAGTAACTCTTGCCATTGGCGTGTATTCTGAAAGAAATCTCCATATTTTGCAGACAAAGCCAGTCGTTTTGCCTCCATTCAAAAGTCTGGAGGACAATCAGGTAGACATCAGGGGAGAAAATGTCCGCAGAAATTAAATCAGATGCCTTAAGACACAGAAGACACTTCTGTCTTGCTGGCTGATACTGAAGTCTCATCCTCCACCATGCCACCCATGCCAATTGTGGAAAGCATGCAGTTACGGAACTAAAAGAGAAGGAGGGGATGATGTTCAGTTGGTTAGAGGAACCCAAAGGCCAATTTATATGACAAAATTACCAGTAGGGTACAGAAGAAGCCCGAGACTCACCTGTTTGTTCATCAGTACGTAGATGATTGGGTTAAACAAGGCTGAGCTTTTAGAGAAGAAGGCGGGGATAGCCATGGACTGAGCCGTGAACGCAGCTCCCTTGTTGAAGAAGATCCATGCAGCAAAGCTGGCGTAGGGGGTCCAAGCCACCAAGAAACCCAGAACCATGAGGATGCACATGCGTGTTACTTCCCTCTCAGCCTTCTGGGTGGATTCGGACTCCTGCTGAGCTGCTGCCGCCTGGAACACAATTCCAGAGATTCCATCAAGTTAAATTACCTTCGACTGACTTTGTAGAATTAAACTACAGGGAGGCGGCCGCTTGTATAATGTGGCTTACAGTTTTGACTGTCAGCACCAGGCTTCCGTAGGTGAAGAAGATGGTGAAAACTGGGACACAAAAGTGGCAGCTGAACATGTACATGACGTAGGATTCATTGTTGAATCCGGGAGCCATTGTGTAGTAGTCGGGACCGCATGAGCACTGCAGACCCTCGGGAATGTACCTGAGTGGGGGACCCAAAAAGTCAGCAAATAGTCAGCAACACATTCAGCTAGCTAGCTATATGAAACATTATGAGGTCAGAAATTTAAATCGGACATTAATGATGATGTGTTTCCTCCCACGTGTGCTTATTTTGTGGGTGTTAGGATGCTGAATCTTATCAATATCAACAAATGTACCTGGACCAGCCAGCCAGAGGAGGGGCTGCGCAGGAGAAAGCCATGATCCAGGTAAACAACACTCCGACTCCAGCGTGGGTGGCGGTGAATTTGAAGCTGCCCATGGGTTTGCAGACCACAATGTATCTCTCAATGGCCAAGACCACCAAAGACCAGAGAGCGACCTGACCTACAGGTAAACAATGACAAGGACGGGATTATGTCTCCGTTTGGGGGGGTTACGCTCTCATGGTGTGCCCCATGAAAAAAAGAGACTAACCCCCCAGGGTTGCCATGAATCCCTCGATGGCACAGCCCATGGGTCCAAAGATGAAGTAGCCATACATCGCAGTGACGAATGTGATGGTGAATCCGAAGAGGACCATGATGAGTCCGGCCACAGCCAGGTTGACCAGGATGAAATTAAGGGGTTGCCGGAGCTTCTTGTTCTGAGCCGTGACCACCAGCGTCAAAGCGTTGATGGGGAATCCGGTGCAGATGAGGAAAAACATGTAGAAAGCGAGCAGCTTGAACTGCCATGGTGCCCCCAGGTAGTACTGAGGGTACTCAAAAGGACTCCTGACCAGGCCAGTCCTATTGTTCATGGGGATGTAAAAATTCTTACCCTCTGTGCCGTTCTCCATGTTGGCTTAGTGACTACACACACCACGGGGGAGAGTAGAAGAATGTGGACGGCGCCTCTCTTTATAGGTATGAGGAAGTGGATTAAAGCGGGATCATGATTAACTCTCGTGTCTTAGCTTAATGCATGCTCGTCAGAGATTTGCATAATGACGGTGTTAGCATATATTGTAATGTATACAGCTGATCTCCTGCTTGGAGGGGCCGGCTTTCAATCAATCCGGCCAGCCATCAGGGCCATGCAGTCCACCGGCCCTCCCAGCTCCCAAGTCGCATAAAAAAGTGTGTTTTACTGTCTTATAATGTATCAGCGTCGGTCAGCGATGGTGTACCTCGATTAATTGTTGATTAATTGCCTTGCTTTGCCACTGACAAATCCTTCAATAAAATCATTTCAAATCTTGTCAGGCTGTCTCGCTGAAATTTTCTTTGAGCAAAAACAATAGTAATAATTATGGTAACCACTGATTTTGAAAAAAGTCACATAATTTTATCTGTGGTTCTCTTTTGTTCAGCTCACCATGCATAATTGATCAAATCTATATTTTTGATAATAGTATGATATGATAGTGATATATAATACCTATTATATCACTATTATATGCAATATAATAGTGATATATAATCTATAATCATAATAATCTCTAATCACTGGATATATAAGAGTTGTTTTAATTACTACTGCAATGTGTTAACTCATCGAAAAGTTTAAATACATGTGAGGCAACAGTTTGTTACATGCAACTTAATCAGGTCAGACATAAAAAGTGGGACCGTGCCGGGGGTGAAAGTGATCTATGGTGTAAATATGAAGATTGATTTACGCAGAGGAAGTGGGGATGTTCCAGCCGGCGCCATCTGTCATTGCACCGGACGGGATTTCCACACCAAGAAGCTTGGCTTGATCTGCTTAGCGTCCAAAAATTGACGTGAGCGAACAGACAAAGCTGGACACTTTGACCCAATAATCTCCAGCCCTGACAAATTGGATTCACGCCTCATGCATAAGTCGGAGCTCTTGAGCACCTTGTCTGAGTTCTGCCAAAGGTGACACCTGTCTCTTCCAATCCAGGTGATTACAGGCCACAACTCGGGGTCAACGGTCAAATGTTGACTGAATTGGAGGAGGCAGAATAATACTGTGCCTGCAAAGCTCCTTTTGGTTACAGTGTGTCCACCTCCTACATTGTGATTATTGTGTATATTCCGGAGGTCTAATGATCACATTATTTACAGTGTTATTGTGTGTTACTGTCTCGGCCTCTCAGCCTGACCCACTTATCACCACATTAATCACTCACTGACATCACACTAACCTCCTTATTACACAACCATTCCACGCCACATTGGTTTACCATGACCCAGTATTCACGCATAGACATACAGTACATGGTCATATGTACTTTCTATACCAGGGGTCAGCAACCCAAAATGTTGAAAGAGCCATATTGGACCAAAAAAGTAAAAAACAAACCAGTTTGGAGCCGCAAAAAAAATTTAAGCCTTATTGATAAATCAAATATTTGTTCTTAATATTCTTACAACATTGGAAAATGTGAAGAATCTTTTTGTCACATTTTTCCTCCCAGAAAAACCATATTAAAACAAAAAAATCACATTTTTCCCATTTTTATCCATTGTCACACATTTTTGAAAATGCTCCAGGGAGCCACCAGGGCGGCGCTAAAGAGCCTCATGCGGCTCTAGAGCAGCGGGTTGCCGACCCCTGTTCTATACATCCCATACTTGTTTCCTCTTTCTTTTCTTCATTGTTGCCTCTGCTTTTTCCTTGTTTCTACTTTCCTCTTTTGTATTTTAATATGTATATTTAAATATGTTTCATTCATTCAGATATTTCTTTATATATTTTGTTACGGAAGGATGATCTGCTGCGGCAACCCCTGTGTAGAGCAGCCGCAAGGAGACCTGTCAATGGAGTCAAGGTGGAAGGTATTGGGCAAAAAATCGATTCTTGTTTCGTGTTTTTGATAGAAGGTGCGGCGTGGTGGGCGTGTCCTCCACAGCGTCAGAAATACAGCAAAAAGCTAAACGGGATTGATGGGAGCCGGTGAGAGGAAACGGCTCAGGCGGGCGGGACAATGGCCTCGTGCCGCTACTCACGCCTCAGCGGCGGGACGCAGATTAGTGCTCTGCTTTTCTGCGTCTTAACACAGTCCTGTTGGGATCAGAGAACTGAAAGTGGAACAGGTGATGGTGACGGAGGCTCGCTAATCTGTGAGGAGGGAGTGAAGTTTCACAGACGTGAGCACAGATCTTTTCCACAGCAGTAGAAACGTAGGTTTGTTTGCGCAGTATGTTGTGTTGTTTTTATGGAACATGGACAAATCATCTTGCACATTCGTATTAAACATCATTTCAAAATAAAATTCAGCACCATCTCATACTGATCCAAATTTCCAATTAGTTTCGATTTTCAATTAATAGGTGATTACCAGCATAGGTGTTTCTTTAAGGGCTGTTTTAGTTCACACGTGACCACTTTATTCCACGTCACTCTCACAGGAGGTGATAATCTCCCGCTAAGGATTAAACATAAACCTCCGTGGGTTCAAGATGGCTGCTTTCTGTTCTTTTGACTGTCGTACTTGCAGAAATCCTCAATCCAAATCATGGATATTCACCCTCCACTTGTTGATTTGAAATTTTCAATTTGTAAAGCGCAATTTAAAACAATTTCGGAATTTGGGCCGGTTACAAGCCAGAACCACATGCTCTCACACGCAAACACCTCCTGGTGGACAAAGTGGTGAGTGTATGTTCGGGAGCCGGGGAATTCAACGAAATCTTTACAAGGTCCAGTTTGAGAGACACTCTTGAGGCAAAGGTGCGGAGGATCAAAATGCAAATTAAGCATTTGGTGTGAGATATATAAAAACAGGATTTATTGAGTCTTGTAGCTGTATCGAAATGTGCATACAGTCAACACTGCATTGTCAAATCAAATTGTTTTGGCTCTATTCCTCTTTTTGTTAACACCCCTTTGATGGCCACATAGTTGTCCTCTCCCCTAGTATACCTAACAGGTCCTCACAAAAGGCTTTTCTGGTGTCTGTTGAAAAACCTGATGTACACTTACAGCTGGGCACTGTCACATGTGACAGACGACTCATCCACAGCTGATCTGACACAGGGTGTCCTATGAATGGCTCCTTCCACTAAGGTTGCACGCTCTGCATCAACGTTCATGTTACATCACACTGTCACTTTTTCTGCATTACAGTAGATGCCATGATGGGTATTTGCTTTATTTTATCACAAAGCTCTTGTTTTTGTTTTCCCTCATGTAGTTTTAAAGATACTGCCCTGATACATTATTTGATTCATCAGTAAAGGGCTTCTTATTTTGACCCCAAATCCAAACAACCTCGAGGAAACATGAGCACATTAATAGGCTGTGAAATGTGTGTGCCTCTCTGGATTAAATGATCTTTTTTCCTGGCCAACCTTTCTTTCTATGCCATTTATTCCTTGTTTCTGCTGGTTAGTAACCCTGTGGAGACAAAAATGGATTTTTAAAAAAGGTTTTCATCACTGAAATGATCTGTAGAACATGTCACCAATAACGTCTGCGAATGAAAAAATACTGCACACTGCAATTCTAATGTTGTCAAAGAAGAAAGATCATTAACATTACGAAAGGAAGTCGTAATTATCATTGAATGTGTTTGTAGCATCGTATTTGAAGAGTAGCGTGAAGCTGTTTCCCTCTTTGACCAGCAGGGGGAGACTAGTGGCAGCGGAGCCACAGCCGTGACTTTGTTTTCTTAAGTGGTTTTCATTAAGTCACTCAACGACACACACACACACACACACACTCAAACACACAGAGGAGGAGCTTAGAATTCCGTCCGGACCCTGAACGTCTCCCCGGTCTTCGCCAGACCGTGTTTAGATGACGATGACAGCAGCTTCTCAGTAGAACAACACACTTCGAAGACAAATGACAATTTGTCTTTGAATTTCTTTATTTTCTTGTTTAGATTCGCACATTCGCAAAATCAATTGTTGTTTAATTCTACAGTTTCTAAAAAAAATAAAGCTATCTTGGCGATATTAAGGAAATATTGACAAAAGCAAGTGCCTATTTTGATTGCACTCATCTGAGAGATCTACACACCCACACGAGTGCACACACACGCCCACATCCACACCCAAACTGACACACACGCACACGCACACCCTGCTCCAGTAATTTTCCGATGCTGTCTCCTTTGTTGCTATCAGACCTCCGTGTTATCACAAGGACTCACTGAACTTTAACGCACTCTGACAGCAATAAATCTTTCCAATGTGTCACTTTAAATACGTTTTGAAAATCTCACTCTCTCTGTCTCTCTAGCATGGAAACATTTGTCCAACGTGTTTCCTTCTCTGAAACTCTGTAGGAACTGATGGCGTCTCTCTCTCTCTCTCTCTCTCACAGTGTGTGTGCAGCCTGACCGCCTGTTACATAATATGAGGATCACACTCTCAAAACATCCTTGGTGGCTGTGTGATAGAGACATTTGTGATTAGAAAGATGACTGGCAGTTATCATGTTTAGATTTCAGACATAGAGGACGTTTTATTACAAACGTTCAAAATCCTTCGCCTGACTGTGACTTCAGTTCAGTGATTCTTTGGCTTTCCTGTTTCACGTCATGTTGTAAAAAAAAAACACATAACCCAAATTTCTCAAAATGATATCAACAGTGCCCCCAGACTTGGAAATTAAGTCCACGTGTAACTTGTCTATTTCCATGTAGAAATTTAAACAGTTGCAAACACTTGAAAATCGAAGTTTCAGGATTTGATAACTTTCATTTAATAATTTCTATAATCCTCTATTACAATGGTCAAGTCCTTGATGAAGTTATCTGGACCATCACTGTTTCATATTAATCGACATTTTGCACACAAGACATGTGTGCAGCCCTTTCACTTTCCCTCAAACGTAACATCTTTACGCTGAAGGGCACAAAACAAAACACAAATACATGCACAGGCACACCACAGCTACAAGAAAAGACATTGACATTTATTCATGTTTTTGATATAGGATTCTTAGAGTAAGAACATTCAGCTCAACTTTGAGGTCTCAAAGGTCTCTGTACCATTAATTTAAGGGATTTTTTCATTCCTCAACAAAATTCTGAATTCATTTTATGTGCAGGATACAATTTGCAATTCTCTTTTTCAATTTTCTGTTTTTAACGACAGTGGTTCAGCACAAAATATGAATATTTGTCCTTAGAAACTGAATTCTGGTTAGGCACAAAATGTGAATATTTGTCATTAGAAACTGGCACGGGAAAAACTGGATATTTGAGGGCAATTATACAAAAAAGTCAAGATCACATTCATAAAATTGCACATGTGCACCCACACCAACACAAACAACACTTTCATTTCCCAGTCACTGAGGGATAAGTGCCAAAAAAATGGAAACTGTGCGTAAACATATAGTTCGTACAATTATGAAAAACAGCTGATTTTCAGGAGAAAGAAATGTAACTGATATTCTGTTGTGCACTGACACGCTCCCTCGTCTATGTTGATGGGAGCGGCTGTGCGTGAGCTCGTCCATCCAACAGCACTTCTGTCGTCTGCAGTAGCAATGCGTCCTTGCACGGCTCCTTTGTCGGTGTGCTGGGCAGGTTTTTGGATGGCGTGCAGAGCACCTTCAATCTCTAAAGGGACAGCAAAGCAGAAGATTCTGATATTAATATATTATATTGTTGCTGTTGGTCAAAATATTTCTTTTTGGAATTTATAATTTTGCCAAATATTGCTTATATTTCTTAATCAATCATTCATTAAATTTCTCAGCCTGTTTTGTCCTCACATAAAAATTCAATTATTCGTATTTATCATTCATATTTTTCCATTGTATACTTCACTAGTGTTTCCCATTCATGCATAGAGTCACCATGAGCGTACCTTTGTCAGCGATCCGGGTGTGACGCTGATGGCGTACACCATCCACAGAGGCACCATGAGTGTGGATGAGAGGGTGAAGAACCCCCCAATCATGTAGCCCCACCAGGGATATTCGTAAGTATTGTTGAATTTGAGCGGTTTATATTTCACCAAGGAGAAGAGCAACGTGCACTGCAGGGAGAGCAACATTGATTTATGTCCAGATAGTTAAACACAATAAGTAAATATGTTCGCATTGTACTTACACCACAGGCAGCTGGTGTGACATACTTCCAACAATACTTCATGTAAGACAGTGGTACGTATCCAATCATGTCCTTGATGTTGGCATAGTGACAGTCTGCGCCTGAGGAAAACAAAGTCCGTGGGTATCATACACCTTGTCTTATTTACCAAAGAGGAGACAAGCTTTGAAAAAAAAACAAAAGCACCACTTGTGTAATGAGGTAAATAAAGATAAACTAATGGCGTCTGATACCACTGGATTAACAAAGCCACAGAGGCATCAGGAGCCACCAAATCTGGGTATAACGTGTCCCCTACCATAGACCCATCCGATGCACACCGTCTGGATCAGGGCGAAAAGCAGGAGCGTCATTCCACTGCAGGCATAGTAGTCAAAGAGCTGGAAAATATAAAGTCCTCCCTGCAAAGAAGAAACAAAATCACAGATGTGCTGCATTCACTATTCTGCATCTAATTAAGCTTTTATGGATGCATTCCATGCATCAACACAGGGCAAAGAGATTCTACTGGCTTGTGCTCGCGGCGGATCACTGACCTCTGTCACCATCAGGAGGCCAATGAAGAAACTCCCGATGCTGATGGTGAGAAGAAGCAGCTTTCGCCGACAGGGCACGCGAAAGAAGGAGGGATACATGTCAGAGATGGCGGTGACCAAAGCCTCAAGGTAGACAAACTGTCAAGTGAAAGGTAGTGATGAGAAGAGAGAAACACACATGCCGATCATTACGCATTTTGGCACCCAGACTGACCTCACTATCCAATCCTAAAAAGATGACCATGACAAAGAAGGAGACGGCCCACAGCTGGGGAAGAGGCATCATGGACACAGCTCGGGGATAGGCAATGAAGGCGAGGCCTGGACCTAAAGAAAACGCATCTCACTCATTTGATTTCAGAAAGAGAATTTACCTTACATTCACTTGATAATAATTTTCGATCCCCCGTACCTGACTCGGCTACCAAGGCGATATCAGCATCTTGTTCCTGTGCCATGAAGCCAAGCACGGAGAAGATGGCAAAGCCAGCGATGAAGCTAGTTAGACTGTTCAGTAGGCACAGGTACATGGAGTCTCTGTAAACACAACATTAAACAAAATTTACAACAAAGACGCAACAGGACAGGGCCCAAACTGAAAGGCTGTTGCCTTCAAAAATAAAAGGGCTGTCATAAAGGCTATGGAGGATATTAGAAGAAGGTGTACTAAAATGGAGAATAGAATTTAAACTTGAGTCTGGAGAATATTGGAAGATGGTATATCACGATGGAGAATTTAAATCTGAATCTAATTCCATGAAACTTTGGAATTTCAACTGGAGGTGTGCACTGTGTTAAAAATCCAATTATCTGGAATCTGACCGTATGACAATGAAACTACTAACGTATGATGATGAATGACAAATAAGCCAAAGGTGGCTACACAGGCAAAGATTCATGTCATTCTTAGCTAGAAGAGTTTGAATCTATACCTGTAGCAGTTGTTGTTGTACTTGTTGTAGCTCCCTAGTGCTGTCAACACACCTGTGCAGACTCCATAGGAGAACAAGATCTGGCTGCCGGCATCCAACCAAACCTGCAGGCGTTGAGAAAGGATCTGTTAAATCTGTGTTTTCTTTAATTGACATTTTTAAAGACTGAATTCAGGTGTCCTGGCAGCACTCAGGGCCTGGCAGAAGGCTTTGCCTCCCATGTGGTTTTAAGTGGCTGATGTGAGGCTGGCTGTGATACCTGTGGGTCGGTGAGGCGAGACGGGTCCGGGTAGAGGTAAAACTTGATTCCGTCTATGGCTCCCGGTAACGAAAGGCCACGGAACAACAGCACAAGGAGCATCAAATAAGGAAATGTGGCGGTGAAATAAACCACCTGCGGAAAAATTTATGTTGAAAGTATCAGCCGGAGTTCTATCTGATGAATCATTGGATGAGACCAATGGACGAGGATGTTTCTTCTGTACCTTCCCGGTAGACTTGACTCCTTTCCAGACACAGAAGTAGCACAGTATCCAGGTAAACAGTAAACAAAGGGCCAAATCCCAACGCACAGTGCCGATATCCTCAATTCCACCGGACAAGCCCAGGATTCTGTTTCTGTTGCAATGGTAGTTGGTTTTTTCAGACTTTATAGTAACTTTATCTCAAGTAATGTCCAAAGGAAAAATCTATTCTGTTAAAAACAAGGGGTGGGCAAATGTTTTGTCTGAGGGGCAGCATGTGGCCTGCCCACCATAGTTTGCCCACCCATGTCTGAAAACTACGAGTAATTCCTGTAGTAAAAACAGTCAAACTAAATTCCATTTGATGGCTTTCTTTGGTTAAGAATTGACATGATTTTGGAACTGTCAGTGCTACAACAACGTTATGAATCAATTTAAAAACTACATGTCAAAACAGGTAGAGAGCTGCTGCTCACTTGTCAGGGAATTGTTTCAGAGGTGCATCAAAAAATCAGTGAAATAACAAATTGTTCACACACTCCACACTCCAGTTCTGGAGAAGAATCTGTAGAGATTCTAGATTTCAGATTCCTGCACAGACTGTAATGTGCAAAGAACTCGTTGTTTCAAAGAACATCAAACGGTTGCCATCGGTTGTGATGACGCATGCTATGAACCAATCAGGAGCCTCTGGCCACTCACAAAAGCAGTTTGACAGGACAGCCATGGCAACCACAAGAAAGTTGACAAAAGGAGAGGCGGTCATGAACAATGCATAGACTATTGTTTGTGGGTCTGGTTTTGTGATAAGTTTGGAGTGATTGTTTTGTTTTGGTTGCCATTAACGTGGTCCACTTCCAACCTCAGTCTCCTGAGGTGACGCCACAAACAAGAACCACAACATTGGACCGGCACGTAGCAGTTGGCCAAAGCCTTTGTTTGGGTTTCGTTGCCAGACTCCGCCAGACTCTTGTACCTTATAATTACAAATACCTTTCCTTTAACTACAACTTCAAGTGTGCTCAAGCCACAACAACAACATAACAATAAGAGTACTTACTCCCAATACTCAACAACTGATGATGTGGATCCATTGAGCAGCAGGTGAGACGTCTGATTTGGGCCGTATACAAAACAGGACTCTTCGCATGAGAAGAGATTGTCAGTGTTAGGATGTGATACACAAAAGTTTCCCAATCCCTCCTTGTGATAGGACAAAAACATAGTTTTCTGTACCTGTGTTCCAATAGTTGTGGCAGCTTGCCCAGGGAAGCACAGAACTGAAGGAAGAGAAGAGGTAGAGGAAGGCCCAGGCCAGGATAATGATGTAATACACCCCCGTGTACAAAACCAAGACCTGGCTTCCATAACCCAAACCTGGATGGAAAGATGAGGAATCAGTGAGGACGGCTGTGTCCAGCAAAAAAAGATGTCAATATTTCAATGGTGTCTTGCTCAAGGACACTTTGAGCACTGTTAGAGGAGTTTAATGGAACAACAAAACCTGTGGTGGTACAATGTCTCATGAAGAGGGAACTGGGTTTAACCTTCAAAGAGAGGGCAGATTTTTCTCCAACACGTGACCCCGCCTTGACTGGTGAACTGGCCCAAAGATGTCTCCATGAAGAAGAGTGGGACACCACAAGTCAGGAGGAAGAACACGTACGGGATCAGGAAAGCCCCTTCAAAGGACAAACATCAGAAAGAATGTTTCGTTACTTCATTGTGGAGGGATCACAGAGAAACACCAGATCATCACAGTTCTCACTTACCGCCTCCATTTTTGTAGCACAGATATGGGAACCTCCAGACGTTTCCCAGACCAATGATGTGTCCTGCCACAGCCAGGATGAACTCAGTTTTACTGGCCCACTGTGCCCTCTGCTCCGCTTTCGCCTGATACTTCAAACTTGCCTGAAAGTTCTCCAGGTTCATTTTCAGCTGCTTGTTGTAACCGTGGTCCATCTTGCTCCTGCAGAAAGAGGCCATGTCACGATATGCGAATGTGCATGACTCACTATCAGCGTGTGTCTGTGTGTGCGTCTTACTGTTCAAAACATTTGCATTCTTCCCTTTCGTGTCTTTCTCCACAATTCCTCAAGTCCACTTCCTTCTTGCTCTTAATTCTTCTGATTTGCTCTTGCATCTCCATTTAACTTAAACCACTTTAGTCGAAAAATATTCACTTAATTAATTTTGTTGTTATTATACAGAATTGTAAAAGAAAGCTTATTCTAAAATTAGGCGATTAATACTGTAATAAAGCGTAAAGCTGCAGGTGCAAGATGAGGGAAAGAAAACAGCTCTACTTTGGATCTTCAAATTGCCTCTCAAATAATGTAAATGGGTCAAGAGCAGAGAACCATTTGCGCCTTGATTTCCAAAGTATGTCAAAATCAAATATCAGCAGATAAACCCGTTGCCTTTTTCATCTTGTTTTGTTTATGGCTGCGCTCTTTGTCTGCTGTTGACGTAAAATAATGTGAGATAAGACACGATGTACGTAGACATGCAGCAGCAGATGTATCGCAAGCAGATAGAGAGGAGTGTTAATATCTTATGAGTTTATCTGTGCTCACACTGCACCGTCAAACACATAGTGTGACATCTGTTTCTTTGATTTTTCCAAATATCTAATTAGTCCTGCTGGGAACGGTTTCTCTGTGTGGGACTCAGATCCTAATTATATAAGGAGAATGGGCGGGGACTCAACAAAGGGCACCCGGGGGGCAGGTAGGATATCAGTGCCAGTTATGAAGTACACTAAGTCACTGACATCAGGGAAGATCGAAACTGTGATCCAAACAGAAATCATGAATGTCTACACTTGTATTACATTCATGTGTTTACACACATGTGCTCATCACAAGATCAGCAGTATTGACACTAGGGAGGAGCTGTAATTTATTTTGGCGCTCAACATAATTAGAACATTGAAACAATATTGTTTTTTCTGCTTTACTGATTATCTGTCCACACTTGAAGTGAAATAGCATTTAGAAATGTGTGATAAATCTTTGGTCCTTGTTGGCGCAGATATTGCATCACTCCTTCAAAGTGGGACACCAGCTATCCACCTTCACATCTCCCACAAACAGGTCATCATAATAACAAGATAAGCGACGCATTGAGGTCAGAGTGCAATACTTGCTGTTGCAAACATCACTTCCCAAGACTTTGCCAACTCCTCCACATCTCAGTGACTCGAGAGGAGATAAGCGTAGAGCACCAAGACAACAACAGGCAGCGATTACCGGTCAAATAATAACCTGTATCCACAAAATAAACACAAAAAGTATCTTACCTGGATTTCAAGGAGTACAAGCCAGACGCACACCTCCTTTATTTTGTTCGCAAGGAGAAAATATCGGGGACTTGTCCTTGTCTTCGTCCTGCTGTCTCCTCATGGAGATGGACTAACACACAGACACAAGCAGAGAGTGAGACAGCTAGCAGTGACAGAGGGAGTGAAAGGGGGAGGGAAGGAGGGTGAGAAAGGGCGGGGGAGACGATGACAGACACTTGGGCTTTGCACAGGTTGGTTTTCAAAGCCCCAATACACATTTGCATATGTCAGTATTGTCTGTTTGTGCAGATAAAGAAGATAAGAATTATCAGCGTGGCCCAGGCTCACATTCTCTGGTCTCCTCTTCGTCTACACTTCGATGTACTTCGAAAGTTTGAGCTTAGGCCACATTGAACACTGTAGCTTTTCTATCTAACCTTTATATTAATATACAAAACAAAGATTTCAGTAATATCCGATTTAAGTATGACAATGCAAATATCTGTACACCAAACAGGTCAATATTCGGCACAACAACAAAGTATTATGACAAAGGAGGCAGCAGGTATTGTCGCCTTGTGTAAGCTGTGTTGTTTGCCTGTGTATGCAAGATGAGGGATTTGGTCTCCAGGAACTGAACCCAGGGGAGATGCCTGCTCTCCGCGCAGCCCAAAAAAAGAAAAACACAGCAGAGGCGATCTGGCCTCCTGATGGCGCTGATGCACCAATGAGCCCATTGCTGTCAGGCACCGTAACGGCTTTTTCTTGAACAGCACGTCGAGTTGGCGTTTGCCCGCACGCAATACACTCTCGAATGTTGGACCTCCCTTCGCATGAGTGGACGCCGTGACTGCGGTATAGGTATGAAATTGCTCATCCTCAGTCACGTCGCAAAAATGTGTGTTTACAGATGTGCGGGGTTTTTGTCTATCGCTCTTTTGTGAACCGTTTTTTTTTTTTTTTTTTTTTTTTTGATGGAAAGTTTTGCTGAGCTGGCGCGACAGTTCTGGTAATTTTCCTCTGATGGCAATAAACGATGATTCATTCGAAGTCGTGGTCATGTTGTGATACAGAAACCGAAATCACACCAGAGTTGCGTTGTGGGTCTACTTCTCCCCCGATGTCACGAGGTCATAAAGCCATTTTTTATTGCGTGTCCACTTACACACATGTTGTAAGACGCACTGACCTTTCAAATAAACATGACTATCTACAAATTCGTCTTTGATTTAACGGTTCACACACCCCTCACACCCCCCTTTGGTCTTTTTACGGTCTTTCCATCTGACTATCGAGGTGAAGGTGCCGTAGATGCCCACGGTGCGACCGAGGCGCAGTTCGCAGCGGGACAAGCCTCTGGAGGCTGCGGGGCGCTGTGAACATCACGTACCGCCATAATCATTCACACAGAAGGCGACGGAGGAAACGTCATCTCATCTTATCGTATTTGTTCACGTCGACTCGAGGACTTCACAGGCTGGTGTTAGTTCTGGTGCTGTTAGAGCGTGACCAGTTTCAACAGAAATTCAAGTTGATTATGGTGACCAATTACCACAACGTCAGCCATTCACTCAGTCCTAAAACAACAAGGCCTGCAACAATTGATAATATAGGGAAGTCATATTTCAGCACGAATGGTGCGGAAAGAATCGATACATACATATATAGATAAAGAGATAGACAGATAGATAGATCTTGCAAGAACAATATGTCCACAAGGGTATATGAGTGCGCCAGTTTTAAATACCTACGCCAATAGAATATATCTTGAAAATAGCATACTAACAACGCAACTAAAATACGTCACACATAAACTATATGAATTTAAGATTAACAAGGAATGTGTGCAAGCCAAACACGTGCACACTACCATGTCTGCACATCAAATGAGCATGTGACCACGCGTGTGCGTCCTTTCGTGCGTGTGTGTGTGTGAGTGAGTGAGTGAGTGGGTAAGTGAGTGAGTGAGTGAGAGAGAGCGAGACGCACCCTGCGCAGCTGACAGCTGACCTCAATAACGAAGCCACGGCACATAAATAGGAAGTTAATATTTATGATGGCGTTGTGAAAGTTATGACGACAACAGAGTGTGAGCCGATGGAATTTTACCCGCTTCCGGTTTGTCCAACGGTCGGAAATCCTCCGAAGATGAATACACCGTTAGGTAACTGTCAGAAGGAGAAAAAAACAAACCAGGGATGAACTCTTACTATGAAATAAATACACATATATATGTGTACGTGTATATATGTGCACACACACACACACACGCACGCACGCACGCACACACACACACACAAATATGTTTATAGATAGATAGATAGATAGATAGATAGATAGATAGATAGATAGATAGATAGATATAGATGTATATTCACAGAGTACTGGAGGGATCATCATGGGAGTTTGCCCAACCAGTCTACATGTGCTTTGTGATCTCTTCATGATCTCTGATACAAACGGC
>OMPJ01042442.1:12959-25588 GCA_900312935.1 Carapus acus
TATGATACACAGTCTCTACCCCTACCTACCTAACTGCCCACCTATCTACTCATCTACCTACCTACCGTCCTATCTACCAACCTATATACATACCTCCCAATCCCTCCCTCCCTGTCTATCTATCTATCTATCTATCTATCTATCTATCTATCTATCTATCTATCTATCTATCTATCTATCTATCTATCTATCTATCTATCTATCTATCTATCTATCTATCCTCACTCCTTCTCTCCCTCCAACTCTTTGTAAATCAACATGACACATATCTGTCAGGCTTTGACATACAAGCTGCATATCAGAGAATAACTGCTTGTTTCAGCATGAAAGTTGTGTGAAATCTTCAAAAATCAGTTGTTCCAACCAAAATCACCTATCTCTTAATCATCCTGAAATGAGTCACAGAGTGCTGAAAATGCCGAACGGGGAACATGTTCAAAAAATTCATTGGGGAGTGTGTGCGCATGTTGCGATGTGAAGCTTGCATGCTGAATGCAAACACAATGGGGAAAATTGTGATCAAGACATGAGCTCATGTCCAGAGACTGTCAATGAACAAGGACAAAAAGAAAGAACCAGCAGATGTTTCACAAAATACCAAAGAAAATCAAAAATTCATGCTTGAGACTTGAGCAAGTGTGTGTTTTTAAAAGTATCCAATTGCTGTTTTTAAAACAGCAATTTCCAATTTCCACATATTTGGAGGTTGAGTGGCTTTTCTGACTGGTGACCATTCACAATGTCAGCAACAAATACAGGGATCAGCTGGACCTGTGTAGGTGGAGACATACCAGTCCAACCAGCAAGGCAGTGACAGTGGCCAGTGGAGTGATGGCATCCATCAGCATGGCTGCAATCACAGCGCTCCCTGCACTCCATCCCATACTTGCCATCCTATGGAGGATACAACACCACTGATACAACTGCATCATCAACCAGTCAGCTAGAAGTCAACTCAATGTGAAACATCAGTGGGATGGCACCCATACGGATATTGTAGCTAACGGTGGTCTGACATGGTGGTAACGTATCAGCAAGAAATGAAAAATAAGATTGAAAGAGAAATGCTGCTACAAATCCACAGATGGTGATACTGCTGAAGTCCTTTACTACTTGTCATGATATCACTTTAGGCTCCATTACAGATGCAACACAGTCTTCATTGTCCCTTTAATTATCATCATTATCTTAAATATGTGAGGAGTACCTCTTTACATTGCCATATAAAGGTACATCAAGATTTGATTGTGACTGAGAAGGAAAGTTGTCTGTTGTTGTGGTCCTGCAAAGCCTTTCGATCATTGTATGCGGCACAGGACTAAACTTTAAAATTGATCTGAAATTTCTTTAAACAGATAAGCAAGCGTAGCTCATACATCATAGTGAATCTATCCTATTTGCTGGGAGAGCGTAGTAGCTTGTACCTGGCACTGGAGCTCACACTGGTCTCCCCTCCAGCCTGGAGAACAGGTGCAGGTACCATCCAGAGCGTTACATGCTGCTCCATTTCCACATTTGCATGTCACATTACAACCCAAACCCCACCTCCCACTTGGGCAGTTGATGGAGCAGTCAACTCCATGCCAACCTAGTGGGCCAAATGTCAGTGATTTCAGTGTTGCAAAAGAAGCAGCATATTACCAGCACACAAAAAAGTTTGTGTATGGTAGATTGTGATTATGAAAAATCATTATGGATTGGTATGAGTGTCAAATGATCAGCAGTATTTGATAAGTTTTGTGACTTCCTTTTTACACTTGACAACACTACATTAATCACCTGGTTTGCAAGAGCAGGACCCATCGACTGGTGAACACCAGGCTCCATTTTTACAGTCACAGTGGAAGGAGCAGTTGAAGCCATAAGTTCCCCTTGGGCAGGAGACAGAACAGTTGGAGCCCTGCCACAAAATACACATTGTCTCTACAAAGACCCAACTCGCCTCCTGCGTATCAAGAATCACATGCTGAGACTGCACCTTGAAACCTGGAGCACAAACACACTCTCCAGTCACCTCATGGCAGTCAGCTCCGTTCTGGCACTGGCAAATCTGCAGACAAGACTCTCCAAAAAAGCCAGCGGTGCACGTCTCGTTACAATAGAGGCCAGACCAACCAGGCCGACAGGAACACTCACCAGACATTGGGTGGCATCTGGTCAGAGATTTTGAGGAGACATCATATAAGTCTTAAAATAACAACAGATGGGAAGAGGTGGACTGCAGTGAGGGAGACGTTTGTGTGTGTACAATATGCGTTGCCTCTCCTGCAGAGGGGGCTATTCTGATGTCTGAGAATGTTATCTAGCCTAACAGTAGGCAACAGCAGAGCAGGGGGGACATGGTGGGAGGCAGCTTTTGACCGCTGGCCCACCTCAAACAGCAGGCCCATTGAGGAGCAGAGGTACAGCTGCTCTTATACGTGACACATAGAGGACAACAGCTGTGCAAAATCAGAAGCGTCGGACACAGTACTGTGTGCGGACGGCTCTGACAAAACTGATTTCTGATTTCGAAAACAAAATCAGACTGTTATGCTCATACAAAGATTTAGCCGTGAATTTCAGATTTATTCAAAACACAGTTTAGACACCAATGAACTCCTTGCAAGAGAAAAAGAGTCAGAAATTTGTGGAAGAGGAGGGAAACATCATCACTGCCTCAACCCCCTTGTTCAACTCATTTTTGATTGTTTACCTCTCTGTGTTTTGAGCATGGCAGGGACACCTGTCATCACATTTGAGTCCATAGTAGCCTTCGGGACACAGTCGCACCTCACACATCTGCCCTGTGTAACCTGCTTCACACAGACACACTCCGTTGGTGTGGTAGCACTTGCCGTTGTTCATACAGTGGCACGTTTCAGCACAGGCAATGCCATAACTACCAACTGGACATTCGTCTTGGCACCTGAACAGAGTGAGAGAAAAAAAAGCACTGAAGTTTCAAACTAGAGTGATTGATGTGCCATACTCAGCCTCTAGGCCCATTCTCTGAGTTTCTCTGTGAATTTTCTGAGTTTCTGTCATGTTTATTTCTCAGGACAGATAAAGTGTTTATGGTGGGTGATATCAACATTCATGTGGATGTTGAGAATGATAGCTTTAGTACTGCTTTTTCACTGCTAGACTCTACTGGCTTCACTGAGATGGTAAATAAACCCACTCATCTTCTTAATCACACTTTTGACCTTGCCCTAACGTACAATATTGTAGTCGAGCACTTGGTGTCTCTCCCTCAGAATTCTACTGTATCAGACCACTTCTTAATAACTTTTGAATTCCTTATTCAGGATTACACAAAACTGGATAAAACTGTTATCACTACATGTATATCTGATGGTGTTGTAGCTAGATATAAGAAGGCAATTCCATGAGTGCTTTGTCTCACTCCAACAATGGAGTACTTCGCGAGTCTCAGTCTCTCTGGTACAGATTAGACAGTTGAAAGTAAAGCGAGCGCACTAGGAATGATGCTTGACACCATTGTTACTCTAAAAAAAGAAAATAACACAACTGCAGAGACAGGCTCCATGGTATAACTAAAAGACCTGTGAACTGAAGTTAAACCCTGCTAAGACTCGAGAGGATCTGGCGCTTCACTTACTGTAATTAGATGAATCTTGCTTAGCCTTGCAAGACAGCCTGAAAACCTATAGAAAGGCCCTTTGTAACGCCAGAGCCTCATTAATCGAGGAAGATAAAAATAACCCGAGGTTCCCTTTCAGCAATTTAGCCAACCTGACTCAGAGTCATGAATCTACCAATCCATGCATTCCTATCAGTCTTGGCAGTAATGACTTCTGACAATAAGAGGGAAAATGAATGATCTCATTCCCTCAAATGTAGGTGCGCAGGATATAACCTCAGGTCCAGGGTCCTTACAACCAGTTCCGCTCCTGAATTGCTTCTCCCCTGTCAACCATCTTGTAGTAACCTAGATGATTTCCTCTGCTAAACCATCAACCTGCATGCTAGACGTTGTTCCAACTGATCTGCTCAAAGAAGTCTTTCCCTCAATAGGAACTTTTGCACTAAGTATGATTAATACGTCTTTATTAGCTGGCTATGTACCACAGTCTTTTAAATTTATGGTGATTAAGCCTGCTCTTGAAAAGGCAACTCTTGATTCTGGGATTTTGGCCTATTTCTAACCTTCCTTTTTCTCTCCAAGGTCCTGGAGAAAGTTGTCGCCGATCAGTTGTGTGACTATCTGCAGAGAAATGGTTTATTTGAGGAATTTCAGTCAGGTTTCAGAGTCTTATTTCTGAGCTTGTGCTTCAGATCTCAGTGCTGCATTTCACACCATCGACCATCAGATCCTTCCACAGAGGCAAGAGGATCTAATCGGTATCAAAGGAAATGCTTTAAGATGGCTTAAGTCTATCTGTCAGACAGATTTCAGTTTGTATATGTTAACGATGTATCCTCTGTGCGCACAAGGGTTAGACATGGAGTGTCAGTGTTCTGTGCTTGGATCGCTTCTATTCACTTTGTATATGCTTCCTCTAGACAGTATTATCAGGAGACACTACCACACACACACTAACTAGGGTTAGTTATTGTAACTAACCCTAACCCTCACATTTTCATTGTTATGCAGAAGGTACACAACTGTACCTATCAATGATTCCTGATGAAACTAACCAACAAGCTAAACTCCAGGCTTGCCATAGGGATATAAAAATGTGGGAACTTGTAATTTTTTGCCACTGAATGCAGATAAAAGTGAGGCTATCGTTGTTGGTCCTGAAACCCCTCCAAAATACTCAGTAATTACTGTATATAGCTACTCTGGACGGCTTTACCTTGGTCACCTGCACTACCGTAAAAAATCTAGGCGTAATCTTTGATTAAGATATATCATTCAACTCGCACATAAGAAAAATGTCAAGAACCCCCCTCTCCTACCTTTATAATATCGCCAAGGTTAGGCACATGCCGTCTTTAAAAAATGCTGAAAACCTGGTTTATTTTTTTGTTACTTCCAGGCTGGATTACTGTTATCAGGCTGTAGCAACAAGTCGCCAAGGCCTCTCCAGTTGGAAAGAAGAAAAGAGACCACATCTCTCTCGTGTTAGCTTCTCTGCACTGGCTGCCTATTAAATCGTGGATAGAATTGAAAATCCTCCTCCTCACCTACAAAGCTCTCAATAAATCAGGCACCATCATATCTTAAAGACCTGACAGTGCCTTATCAACCAACCAGAACTCTGCAATCCCAGAACGCAGGGCTACTTGCAATCCCTAGAATTAAAGAAGTAGAATGGGACGCAGAGCCTTTGACTATCAGGATCTTCGGCTATGGAACCATCTTTCAGTTTCAGTCAAGGGGGCAGACACCCTTTAAGAGTAGGCTTAAAATTTAACTTTTCAATTAAGCTTACAGTCAAACCAAATTATGCTGTTACAGATTTGGACGTCTGAGGGATCTCACATGGTGCACTGAGCCTCTGTCGTTCTCTCCTCCTCTCTTCCCTCTTCCTCTCTTCCCTCTTCTGTACACATCCATGCCTGACTCATGCATGTTACCAACTCTGCTTCTTCCCCAAAGAAAAAAAACTCTGCAATCCCAGAATGCAGGGCTACTTGCGATCCCTAGAATTAGTAGAAGTAGAATGGGACGCAGAGCCTTTGATTATCAGGCTCTTTGGCTATGGAAACATCTTCCAGTTTCTGTCCAGGGGGCAGACATCCTTTAAGAGTAGGCTTAAAACTTTGTTTTTCAATTAAGCTTACAGTCAAACCTAGTTATGATGTTGTAGATTTAGAGGGCTGAGGGATCTATCATGGTGCGCTGAGCCTCTGTCGTTTTCTCCTCCTCTCTTCCCTCTTCCTCTCTTCCCTCTTCTGTATACATCCATGCCTGATTCATGCATGTTACCAACTCTGCCTCTTCCCCAGTCTTTGTGTCTCGTATTTTGTCATATCAAACCGCAGATTGCAGCCGAGCCCTGCTCCTGATCCACATGAAGAGTTTATATGAAATGGACAGCGAGCCACCAGACTTTGGACATCCCTGTGCTAGATACAGAGTGGTTAGTTGAAACTCCACACAGGTGAAGCTGAAAGTATGCCAAGGTACAAATCTGCCTCAAAATGAATTGCAACAGGATGTTACTTGATCTTTGTGGTCACTGGAGCATGAAAATTCATGAATTTATCTACTCGGTGTATGTAAATTAAATAACAATACATAACCATAGAATTCTGACAATGAATGATTTATATTCTATCACAGCATTGTCTGTGTGCACTCTACCTCCAGCTATCCCCGCATCATCCAGTTAATGTATTCTGGTGGGTTTGGGTGTGGTACAGGCAGCTCTCTTCCAAGCTATGCAGTCCCAATTGGCCTCCCTCAAGCACTTTTTTCACTCATAAAGTGTGGTTGAGGGTCTATTCCTGTCTCCTCTCTGGCCTGCCTAAGTATATGGTACGTGTCCTCTGATATTGCTAATTATATGGACGCAGAGCGCCGTTTGACATACTAGAAAAACATAAATTGGTGATCTCCTCCATAGTTTGTGCCATTTTGGAAGGCTGGGACAGAGTTGAATTTCGTTTGTCATTGAAATTCTTTTGTAATCCTGAAGTGAATCTGTGTGAAGGGACTTTGGCTACTTTGGCTACAAATTTTGAGAAAATCTGCCCTGATGAATAAAGTAAGGGTTGTTGTACTTTTACGAGTGGTTACCTAATGTTTTTAAAATTCTATGAACAGTTTCATAAATCATTAAAGGAATAAAATTAATGTTTCGATGGATAATTCAGATTGTGATCGACAATATGCCAAAAGAGTGCTTTGTATATTGTCTCACCGCTCTCCTTTGTATCCAGGACTGCAGAAGCACTGCCCTGTGGTTGAAATGCAAATCCCATTATTGTGACACTGACACTCATGGGAACAGTTTTTTCCAAAGCGGTTGTCTGGACATGGCTGGCCACACACCATCCCCTGAAATGACACATTGCATCAAACCTGCATCTAACAGCGCTACCATGCATTTTTTTCAATCACCATATTTTCATAGCATCTTGTTAAATATCCTCTTTGGTGGAAGCTCCTGTTGGTGGCAGTGTGTCTTTGATTCTGAGCAAAAAACATCTATCGGCAAAGCGGACCTACAGGACAAAGCCGCTGGGGAGACTTAGTCGCAAAATTTTTCTTGCAACGTTTTTGCAACACTATGTCCTGTAGCCCAGAATTATCACAACCACCTGCCATTTCTCATAGAGTTAGATTAGACAGTAATAAATGAGCCCCACACTTACAAAATTTGTACATTCCAGGTTAATACATATTATGTGTCTTTTAGCTTCTGAAGCATTCCAATTTGAGCTTGTGAAACTAGAATAAATCAAAAACTATGTTTGAAAGTATGTCTGACTGTGTGCTTGAATGTACCATCCATCCTGCAGGGCAGGAGCACTCTCCTGTAACATGGTGGCACACACCTCCATTCTGACATGGACATCTCTCCTCACACTGCTGTCCATGTTTACCAGGTGGACAGAGGTCTTCACAGCTGGCAGGGACAAAATGTCAAAGTATCACAAATGTGATCACTACCATGTTACACTTATGAGTTCATAAGCATGTGTGTGTGTCCACAGGGGAACTTCAATCTACAGGGGATTAGCACGATGGACACTAACCTCATCACAGCGTTGATGTTCCCACTGAGTGAATGCTAACTGATATAAACATCACTGGTCTAAGGTTAGAACATCCCAACTTCTTGCGTATTTTATTGAAAATGATGCAATTTAATGAACCCTTACAGCATAGAAGAAATACTGTAAACACGTAACGTTAAGAAAGAAATCACGACATCAATGTAGAAACCAAAGTGTAGTTTAAACTTTTGACTCAAAAAAGTAGCAGTAGTAGTATCTATGACAGTTGAGCACATCTTGGTTAATCTGTCCTTCTTTTTTTCTTTTTACCTCTAGCAGTTCACAACTTACCTTTGTACCATTTAAAGCTGTTCAATGCACACAAACTGCTTGAATTTCAAAAGTAAACGGGAATATTGGGGTGTTCAAAAACTTGAGAAGTAGACAAGTAGACTAGTGTAGTTTGAATTAAATTCTGTCAAAGTCCAATTTGACTAGTGTAGTGATAACTTGCCTCACAACACAATTTTGTCTAAAGCAATATTACCAAAAGACCCCAACTCAACAGACTTCTGCTTAACTTACAAAGCCCCGGTGTATCCTGGTGGGCAATGGCATTCTCCAGTCACATGGTGACACATAGCTCTGTTCTGGCACTGGCATTTCTGCTCACATCCGTTTCCGTAGGTGCCAACTTCACACTGCGTCTCACACCGCCAGCCTCTGTAGCCCGCAGTGCAAATGCAGGCCCCAGTGATGGGATTACAGAGGGCGCCATTCTGACACTGGCATGTGTTACTGCAGTGAGGCCCCCAGTGGTCAATGTCACAGGCTAGAGGTGAGAGAGGAGAAACACTTATTACCACATATGCACACGCGCACATTCCCTCTCTCTCTCTCTCTCTTCCTCTCGCCTCTAAATGGTAAGTCAAGTTCAATAGTATAACAACATTATGACACTCAAACGCCACTCAAAAACTATTCCAATTATCTGGCAACAGATCAAGGAAGTCTTAGATATGACGTGGTCTGCACATTTGGATTTTTGAAAGGATTTTTATGGTTGTGAGACATGGCACAGTTTATTCTCCTTGCATGGGACACAGTGCCACTCTGCCCCTGTGCCACATCTACACACCCATCTGGTCTTTACATCACCACTTGGTCTATGTAGAGTCTAAGAGCCACCGCAAACTTGTAAACTGCAAAACATGTTGGATAAGCACACATTGATTTTTAATGTCTTTCAACTGGCACTAAACACACCAACGCTCACTCCAGCTCTGAAAAACACTGAGGCCAAAATAAGGGAGTGCGTATCAGGTGTACTTTCCCTGCTAAAGTATTTGTTATAGGAGTATGTGTCATGGGTTGCAGCAATAAACCTGCAGAAATTTTATTTTTCCAAATGAGATTGGAGACATCAGATTTTGGAAATGAAAGAAATTTACACTGATAATGAATGTGAACAAAACCGTGCCGGCAATGGCATCAGATTCAACTTGAGAACATCCTTGTCATGTCACATCTCGCCTCCGGGAGAAATTGCAGGAGGAGTTGGAAGTGAGCGGGTTTACTGATACACGGTACTCTAAATTCTCAATTTGAAGCCTTTATGCAGCAAAATCATATTTAACCACCATTTCTAACTCCATTTGAGTTACGGTAGCGAAATGAAAATTTGCTTCCCCACTTCAGCTACACACAACAACATGGGCCGATAGATCATGATGCGGCAAATTCCACCATGTTTTTCAAACCTGAAACAGTAAAGCCAGTGTTGCATGATTTTCCACAAAGATCATCCTCATGCAATGAAATGACAATTAACTCTTTACTTTGCACCACCTTCTGATGGGTGAAAGAATTACCAATTCTTTTACACTGATATTAGCCGTCCTTCCATGACAGCTATCTGCTGCTCTACGTGAAAACCAGGAGCTGCTTCAGCGAGGCTGCATACTCTCCTTCATTCCATCTGCATTTGTCTGTTTGACCTCTGAATGAATAAAAAGAAGCCCTTGCTGCCTTTTCCTGAGGCAAAGCGGTACAGGTAAAACCCTGTCCCACTCAGTTGTAGCATCCTGGCACGTTTGCGAAACCTGACCTAGATTGAAAAAAGGCCAAAGTTTCAGAGGCTCAGGGCTCTTCATCCACACGACAGGGAACACAATGTTCTCTTTTCACCAGCCTATTCGGGACGACCATGAAGAAAAGCCGCACAGTGACACGGGCCGGTCATTACAGAAATTCTGTGTTTTTTCATTCTTCTACAGTTTGATAAATCGCATGACATGACTAAGATGTCACCGAAACACTCAGAGTTCTACCGTTTTGAGAGCCAGATATTTTCATCTGTGTGTGAGCCACGCTGAATCCACAAGATAAGAGGTTGGCCAAGAAAAGGAAACGCTTACTGCAGAAATTTGAGACACCAGCTGTTGAGTCCTCCACTCCTGAATCTCGTGATAGGGAGAGGAGTTGTTTTTCCATCCATGTATTTAGTGATTATCAAGTCCAGCAGGCATGACGTGCTCATGGGTATAGAGGCTGAGAAAAGCCTCTGAATGAAACAAAGGATTCCCAGCAAGAGAAGAGATCTGCAGCATTTCCAAAGTTCTATTTGTAAGTGTGTCCACTTTATGCTCCTTTTAAGAGTTACCATAATCTCCCGTCCTTCTTGTTATCTCCAAACGTGGAAAAAACACATTTTTCAAGAGAACGACATTTTAACTTACATAAGTACCATTATGTAAATTCTCTAGCAAACATATTTCAGTAGGGATGACATTGTTCTATAGACAGACAAGCCAACGGACACTCAGTTATTTCTCTGTCATTCTTGAGAAACAAAATGACATTTTCTTAAAGTAGTAGAGACAATGATCAATACAATGACAATGTTCCCCATTACCTGACTAGTTAAGAATTGTTGGCATCTACTGTGATGCAGTGGAAACCAGGCACCCTCTCACCCCCCCTCAGCACTCTTACATTTGATTTAACCTTATCTTCCTGCATTGCCGCTGTCCGTCGCACTTGTCACTTGTCCTTTCCCTCTGATAACTGATGATGATAAATCACTCATAATTGAAATTGGTGTCAGGCCAATTACTTGGCTGTTGCTTATCCGCATAGCCTGCCAGCCAAATGTTGTAGCTCTATCAAGTGTTTAGACTCTGTCCTCCACATGTCAAGTGGAGGACATGTGAAACATGGACATGGGCCTGCCAGTCTATGCAACTCAGGAGGTCTCAGCAACGGCAGCAGAGACATTCTTTGACCCCTCAGTGCCTCAGTGACCATCTGCTCCAGTATATCAGACGGTAGCCCCACAGCTGGAGATTACCCTTCACCCACCTGATCAAGTGAGATTGCAACACTCTACTGTGCTGGGAATAAAGCACACCTCTGTCAGAGCTACACTCATGAGACTCCAACAGCAGAAGACATTTGCACATCTGCAACATGAGACAGACAAATGGACTCTTTCGACAGATAAGTTGATTGACAGATAGAAAGGATAGGATGTAAATGTATACACACACACACACAGGGATCATACGCACCTAGACACATGCATACACACTTCATACTGTACACACATGTACACATACACACATACGCAACTATTGATTTGTTTTAGTTTAATTGGACAGACATCAGTCAAATACGAAATTCAAGTTAAAGTAGCTGGAGAGGAAGAGAGGCTTAAATAACAGTAAAATCAAAATCTGAGGATATTTGCAATAATATCCTCCATGAAATCACGCCAATACATACACACTCATAAATGCATGTATTAAACTATCAGAAAGAGCACAAGAAAAGAATCTGACAGGTCCTAGATCATTCCGTTTCTGCTCCTGTTGGCTCTCCAACATAAAGAATCAATGTGGAGCAAGTTTTAAGAAAAAGAGTCGCACACATAAGCAGATTAGTCTGTCCTGGAGCCATGTATGTGTGGGGCAAAAAATATTTTAGCCAGTCTACGAGTGTCAGAATCTCAGGGCCACATGGGCACAAAAATTTGTTGACCCAACTTGACACACTGAATTCTCCCTTGGGAAATCCATGATTGTCTCCATGTGAGGTGGAGGACTGCTGGGCTTCTTGCCATTATCACATGCGCTGACCATAAAATCACACAATTCACAGCCCACGGTTATTTGCTATCACTACTCTCTCACCAAAACACTTCCCTCCCCTACTTCCTTGGCCAACAAATTGATCCTCAGTCATACATTGGGGCCCAATGACCTGTATAACAAACTCAACACCTCTAGCTCTATTCAGGTTGAAGAGTACATCAAGCTTTAGTGGTGAGTGGTTTAGGAGGACAATGTACAGCCAATAATGACTGTATAGAATAGTTAGTTCAGAATAAAGTTAAAGCGATCAGTGCATGAAATTAACTCTAAAACATTCACTTAGCTGTGCCTCCAGAGGCATTACAGTTTGTGTCTCTTGATCTACCGACAAATGTGTTGGTAGTGGTGAATTCAATATGCTCAAAAATCTTAAAATGGGGTCAAAACCAATCAAGATGAAGACAGTCTAATTTTGAAACCTTTAAAAGTTATATGGGCATGTTTAGCGTGTTTATCTTGAACAGTGTCTTGGCAGCAATTCCTTTGCATGTTCAAAGTGCCATGTCACAAATCTGTATTTCATTGACCTCTACAATTTTTGGTCTCACAGTAAAACTTGTGATATCTGAGGTAACAATTTTTTAGCAATCAGCAGAAGTTGCAAATATACACAGGCTGAGGTGGAAGGCTCTTATCCTATATGCGTCTGGTACTCTTCCTCACACACACACACACATTCACTCACACACGCACATACACACACACACACACACAAATACACACACACACACTCGCACGCACACATTCGCATGCACACACACATATAACATTCATGAAATGGAATTTTGACTGGATCCATAGCAGTGCTTACTTTTAGGAAGTCACCACATGCTTATTCATACTGTAACTATAATTCAAATG